>JAODAL010043572.1:0-33714 GCA_025379985.1 Phyllomedusa bahiana
GCATAACAAAAGAAGAACCTGTGCTATAGTCTATACAGCACGGGTTTTTTTACTGTTGAATTTACATTCCAGCGGTGGAATATGCAAAATGTTGCATATTCCGTGGGTTTCCAGCGGATTGCCAACTGATTCCTGTACATTCAATTGTGTGGGCCGATGGCAAAACTAGAAACTGACTGTGGTTTTTGCGCAAATCTGCGCCAAGAACCGCTGTTCTGTGGCGATCTAACAATGACAAAATTCTGTCGGATTTTGGGTGGTATTTTGTCATATTCTGTGTGTACATAGCCTTAGATTTTTCAAACGTAGCCCAAGCTCTGAACATCTCACAGAGTACTGTTTAATCCAACATCTGTAAATCGAAGGAGTATGGCACAAAGACATGACCATCCATCTAGACTGGCTGGCCAGACAAAGAGAGCACTAATTCTCTGGAGGAGTTGCAGAGATCCACAGCTCAGGTGGGAGAATCTGTTCACAGGACATCTATTAGTCGTGTGCTTCCCATATCTGGCATTTATGGAAAAGTGTCAGGAAGAAATCCATTTTTGAAAGCTATAAGAAGTTCCACTTGCAGAAAGCTCTGTAGGGGACACAATATGAGAAAGAATGCAAAACGCTATGTGTGGAGAAAAGCCAACACTGCACATCACCATGAACACACCATCCCCACTATGAAGCAATGTAGGGGGCAGCATCATGCTGGGGGAGGCTTTGCTTCAGCAAGGATTGAGAACATGGATGTAGCAAAATACAGGACAATCCTGGAGGAAAACCTGTTAGAGGTTGCAAAAATCTTGCAGGGGCCCGAGGCTAACAGCTCCCGCCTCTCTCTCCTCTGCCTCCTTCTGTGCGCTCCGGTGCACCACATATCTTGGTATATAGTTTACAGGATGACAAGTCAGATGTTTTTATCCATGTGGTACATGTGTTGAGATCCCCACCAATCACTAAAGTAAACGGGCAGTAACGTTCCTATGCACATTTGTTTTTGCCCATCTTTTCTCAGAGAGACAAGCAAACAGTGTACTCATGAAGTCATAGAAAGTTTATGATACGTACTATGAATCCATAGACACCACACTTTCAGCTTTCTAGTAGGGATGAGCGATTATAATCGACAAAGTTGAAATCGGCACGGTTTTTAGGTAGTGTTGAGCGATTACGTTGGCTATCGACATCGGGCGTCAGTCGATAGTCGGCCACCATCGATAAGGTTTTTCGATAGTCGATAGTCGATCATCTCCAATGACCATTAACGTCTATGGGAGAGCAACAACACCTTCATTCTTACACCAAAAACAGGGCTGAAGAAGCTGGAATTAACAGCCACAACAGTCAAATGGATACCTGCTAAATCTTAGGCACAACACTTAGGCTATAAAAGCCACAGAAAAAAAGTCACACACCATTCACTATCCCTGTCTTGTACCACAGCATGACCCTTAAAACCTCGTCACCCACAAATTAAAAAGCGCCAGAAGGCAGTTTTATTTGAACAATCATTTACTTGAACGGGACATTGAATATCCCTGTCCTGGAACGCAGCATGAACCAAAAACCTGTATGACCCCACAGATTAAAAAGGGGCCGGAAGAAAGTAGTCTTTGAACCACCATTTTAGTTGAACTGGACCATTGACAAACCCTGTCCTGGACTGCAGCATGACCCTAAAACCTGTCTGACCCACAGATAAAAAAGTGCTGGAAAAAGGAGTCTTTCAAACACCAATTTAGTTTCACTGGACATTGACTAGAACTGACCTGGACATCAGTATGACCATAAAACCTGTCAGACCCCCAGATTAAAACGTGCCGGAAAAAGGATTCTTTCAACCACCATTTTAGTTGAACTGGACTTGACAAACCCTGTCCCTGGGACCGCAGCATGACCCTTAAACCTGTCTGACCCACAAATTAAAAAGTGCCGGAAAAAGGAGTCTTTCAACCACCATTTTAGTTTCACGGGACATTGATTAGAACTGTCCTGGACCGCAGTAGACCATTAAACCTGTCTGACCCCCAGTTTTAAAAAGTGCCGGAAAAAGGAGTCTTTCATCCACCATTTTAGTTGAACTGGACATTGACAAACCCGCCTGGACCGCAGCAGACCCTTAAAACCTGTCTGACCCACAGATTAAAAAGTGCCGGAAAAAGGATCTTTCAATCACCATTTTAGTTTCACTGGACATTGACTAGAACTGTCCTGGACCGCAGTAATGACCATTAAACCTGTCTGACCCCCAGTTTAAAAAGTGCCGGAAAAAGGAGTCTTTCATCCACCATTTTAGTTGAACTGGACATTTGACAAACCCTTCCCCTGGACCGCAGCACGCCCCTTAAACCTGTCTGACCCACAGCTTAAAAAGTGCCGGAAAAAGGAGTCCTTTCAATCCCCAAATTTTTTTTTAGTTTCACGGGCCCTTGACTAGAACTGCCCCTGTACCGCAGTATGACCATTAAACCTGCCCTGGCCCCCAATTAAAAAGTGCCGGAAAAAGGAGTCTTTCATCCACCTTTTTTAGTTGAACTGGACATTGACAAACCCTGTCCTGGACCGCAGCATGACCCTTAAACCTGTCTGACCCCCCAGATTAAAAGTGCGGAAAAAGAGTCTTTCAACCACCCATTTTATTTTAAACCCGGGCCCATTGACTATACCTGTCCTGTGCCACAGCATGACCCAGGGCCGGAGTTACAGTGGGTGCGGTGAGAGCCCAGGCTGGCGTCCGTCATCTATTAACACGCAGGTTAAAATGCCCTGATGACGCAGCAACGAAAACTGTCGTGCTGAAGCAGAGTGCGGAAGGGGAAGTGTGAGAACTCCAGCCTTCCTCAGTACACAGTCAAGACCTGGGTAGCGCTTGCCCCTCCGTATGAGTGCGGACCAATTGAGCTTCACTTGGAAATACTGGTGGTTAATTTTTCCTGTTACACCCAGGTGCCCTTTTTCCTTGGCATTCTTTTCTCATTTTACTCAACGTGCGGGAGGAAATGGCTCTGTACTTTGTTCTTTTGTCCGTGCTCCATGCTCCATGTCCTCTGAATGACCTACATCTGGTCAGGTATTCCTGTACCTCCTTGTACAATTCAGGGGAATTATTTTTAACACTATTTTTTACATGCAAGTTTTTTAGTATTTAATTCTAGAAAACACATTTTTAAAATAGGATGGAATCCCACCATGTTTTGTTTCTCTTTTTTTAAATTATATTAAATGGGTTGTCTCAATACGGGGATTGATAGCTATGTTAAAGATCTTGCAAAAACAAGTCATTTGCAATATGTGTCCATTAACAGTGTCCTACCTATTCCTTTTTCTGACAGAAACCATCACCCTGAGCCACTTTTGACAATTGTTAAGAACAAATGTCTGTTAGAAACAACATTTTTTTATAATAGACCTGTAGTATAGCTGCATGTAAAACAGCAAAATGCCCCCAAAAATTAAAAACATGACCCATGAGCCCTTTGACAATTGTGAAGAACAAATGTCTATTAGAAACAAACATTTTAGAATAGGACCGGTAGTATTGCTGCATTTCAAAGCAGCATGACCCAAAAAATTATAAAAATGACTTCTTAGCCACTGTTAAAAATTGTGAGGGAGAAATGCCACTTAAAAGCCACATTTCTGTTCCAAAGGACCATGATTATAGCTTTATCTCACAGCAACATGACCCAAAAAATTATAAATATGACTTCCCTCAGCCACTGTTAAAAATTGTGGGGGAGAAATGCCACTTAAAAGCCACATTTCTGTTCCAAAGGACCATAATTATTGCTGTATCTCACAGCAACTTTCACCCCAAAAAATTATAAATAAAATTTTCTCAGCCACTTTTAAAAAAATGTGAGGCAACATGACCCCAAAACCTTTTGACAATGCAAAAAATTCTAAAGATGAAGTGAGTAAATGGAATATGGTTTTGTCATGAAACCTTGGTGTCTTTTACAGTCTCCTCACAGCAAAACCAGCTAAATGAACTGTTGGGAACTGAGAATAAAAATTGCAGTAAGAAATGATCATTTTAAAAATAAGTTTTCAAGTGGACCTATTCTGTTTGAAGAGGAATGTGAAGTAGATCGGCAACTAATCGTGACCTCAGCAATTGGGGCCACAACATCATCAGAGATCCATGCCTGATTCATCTTGATGAAAGTCAAACGATCCACATTATCTGTGAAAGCCGATGCTTTTTGTCTGTAATGACTCCTCCGGCTGTGCTGAAGGTCCGCTCAGATATGCCGCTGGCTGCGCAGGACAACACCTCATGGCGTGGCCAGCCAGCTCGGGCCCCATTCGTCCATTTTGGATACCCAGAAGTCTATTGGGTCCAGAACACATCCAAAAACATCGGTGTTGAGACGCAGATATTCGTGCACCATAAACTTAAGCTGGTCTCGGGTTGTTGTATATGTGCCCGCATTGCATGCGTTGGTGAGGTGGTAAATAAAGATTGCCAGAGGTCAATCATTAGGCTTCTGCCCCCCTTGCTCCCTGCTGCTGCTGCCGCTAACGGCAACTTGGCACTCTACTGCTGCCCCCTTCGCTGGCGTTGTTCCACCGTGACATTTGAAGAACGGAAGCAGATGCAACAGATGTCTCCAGATGATCAATCAGCAAAGTCTCCATTTCCTGCATTTTACTCTCTATTTGGGTGGGTGGAAGGAAAAGTGCGGAGTTTTTTTTTGTACCGGGATCCAAGGAGGGTGGCCACCCATAACTGTTGTTCATTTTGATGGCCTTAATGCGAGGATCATTTTTGGAGGAAAAAGGAGCATGCAAGCACTCATGTGGAGATGGAGCCTTGATTTCCCAAGCCTCTGGTCGAGGGGCACTAGCAAACTGATCTTCCTCATCTTCCTCCACAGCCTCAAATTCGCGCCAACCTCTTTCCAAGGCAGGGACGTCGTAACATCGGTGTCTAGAAATACCACCTCCTCCTCCTCCGCTGCCCCCGGGCACAGCTTCAATACGCCCTGCTTTCCTGAGATGATGCCCCTGAAGCGATGCGCCACCTTGCAAATAGCCTGGACCCCGAACCACTGCCTAATGAAAACCGAAGAAATTGTGAAAAATGTTGGGCCTTTTGATTTGACGGAGAGAAAGGCTCCTTGTCCGCATCTGTGTCCGTCTCCTCCTCCTCGCTGGGGACCTGTTTTTCAGAGTGTCCCCAAAGATCATTCCAGAAATAAGATCACCACAATGCCATGCTGACAAGGGCATTGTCCGCACTGACAATTTTTGGGGGGTTCTTCAAAACTGGCAAGGATGGTGCAGAGCTCTTTCACCTGCCCCCCACTCCCCGGTGGCTCAACACCCCGAGGTCCGTACCGCTGCTTGTCAGCCATGTGTCACTTTGTACTGCGTAATGGCATTGCGCTGCTGCCACAATCGCTGGAGCATGTGGAGGGTGGAATTCCAGCGTGTTGCCACAATCAAAAATGAGACGGTTGAAAGGGGGGGCCGAGCTGATGCTGCAACGGAGCCAGGCGGGACGAAGCAGGTGCGAACGGGCGGAAGTGCGAACTCAACCTCGAGCCTTCTTCAGCAGGCAGTCCAGACCCGGTAGCTCTTAGAAATTTCCTGGACGACCAGGTTCATGACATGTACCAGGCAAGGGGTGTGCTCCAGCCTACCGATCTTAAGGACGGCCAGCGATTTCGCCCGTTACGCATACCACCTTGCCTGGCACAAGGTTCTTGTCCACCCAGCCAGCCGCTCGGCTCGTTGCGGAGAGCCGTCCACAGCTCCCGACCCCGTGTGGGGACGGTCTCCAAAACAGATTAATTTCAAAACGGCTTGGTTTTTTCTGGGCACGTGATGCCACCAAGGACCTTGGGGGAAAGAGCCCTGCACCATCCCTGCGGTTTTGAAGAGCGTGCGCCGAGCCTGAGAGCCACCGTCACCCCAAGACATCCACCCAGCTCTCTCAGTGAGCTGTCACAGAGATATAGCGGCCTTGGCCGTGCTTACTAGTCCATGTGTCGGTGGTCAGATGGACTTTCCGTACACAGATGCAGACAACGCGCTTGAAATTTAGATGACACTGGCTTGCCAGGGCAGGGACGGCTTTTCTGGGAAGAAATGCCTGCTCGGCATCTGGTATTGGGGGCAGGCAAGGGGCCATGACGTGGCGGAACCCATCTGTGTCCACCAACGGAAAGGCAACAAATTTTCCCAAGCCAAAAGCCTGGCAATGGGCCCGGCATCAGGCTTTTGGGTTGGGATGGTTTTGGGGTTTAAAATGTTTCTTCTGCTCCCAAACCTGGAAGACAAAGGCGGCTGCTAGACTGGCCGCTGTACGGCGTGCAGGTCGTCAAACTGGCGGAAGGAGAAGGGTAGGATGGGTCTCTGGTGGTGCTGGTGGTACTCGGGCGACGGTGGAGGCTGAAGCGGAGGCTGATCCCGATCATGACTCTGAGAGACATGGGCAGCTGAGGAACGCTTGGTGGTGGCGGAGGAGGAGGCGGAGACAGAGGGTGTGACAGTGGTTGGAGGCCCGGCGTCGGTCTGGCCTTTTGGCCAAGTGTTGCCTCCATTTCAACTCATGCATTCGCTGCATGTGACCAGACATGTTGGTGGTGGTTAACCACTTAAGGTTCTTGCCTCTACTTATGCGTTTACGGCAAAAGGGGGCATATGACTGCTGGGTTAATCAGAGGCTTGCTCAAAGAAAGGGCCCCGGCTTGAGAGGTCCGGACCTTTTGACGGCGATAAGCGAGGAGCGGGGTTTGCGCTGACCGTGGCTGGCGGAATCATAATCAGCGGCTTCTGCGACCGCCCTCTCCCTTTTTGTGGCGGACCCGTATTGACACTACCCCCCTCGTCTTCCTCCTCGTCCACTGATGAAGCGCTCGCAAGCAAATTCTGCGATGGGTCCGTAATGTCGTCATCAAACATCATCATCAACACAGGTGACTTTGGTCGTCCTGACTTTCTGGGATCCAGAAGCTGCAGGCTACAAGCAAGAGGGCCTGCAAGGCGTTGCCGACCACCCTGGATTTTTTGCCGATTGACCGGGATCCAACTCCTCCTCTGATGGCATCATAACTGGGCATCGAGCAGACTAAATCATCGTCTTGTTCTTAAAACATGCCTTCTGACCCCAACCGCATTTTGTCATCAAAGAGGTCTTCAGACAATGGATTATCCACAGTGGTGGGTACACGATTTGACATTTGGGCTGCTTCATGTTTTTGGGAAAAGGATGCTGATGATGCTGATGACGACATTGTGGCCGGACTGGGAGGACGAGAGGAAGACTGCTGGGTGCAGGTTGCATTAACCACTGAAGGACAGATTGGCGACGCTGTTTTTTTTCTGAGATTCACAAGGCCCTGACCCAGCGATGACAGGCCTGACGGTCCTGCAACGACGATCCGCTGGCATGCGTGTTGTCGCCAGCACTGGAAGGAGCACCTTCTCTCGTACCTCTACCTCCATTGTGCTACCCCCCCTCTTTGCTCACTTACCACCTGCATTTCGCTCCATGTCAGAAATATAAAAATTGAAGAAGGTATGGAATAGTTTTGGAAAGTCTCTTATTAAAAGATGGCAAATCAAAAGCTATTCTCAAATCCCTCTAACAAACAAAATTGCTGGATTCAAATTTAACTGCAAGGTGTCTATCAACAAATCTGGACTGTGCAAAAGTGCAAAAAACACATATCGGTTATGTTTTCCTATAATACACGGTATTTTTTTGCACCTTTCAATTCACCTGTGGTGACAATAAAATTGCTGTTTTCAGATTTACGTGCAAGATGCGACAAACAACAAAGCTGTAGAGCGCCTAAGACAAAAAACACCAATCTGAAATGTATTCAGAAAAAAAAAATGTATTTTTGCACCTTCAATTTCACTGTGGTGAAAATAAAAATTGCTGTTTTCAGATTTACCCTGCAAGCTGCGTCAAAAGAACAAAGCTGTAGTGCGCCAAAGTCAAAAAGCAAGTATCTTTTATTATTTCATATAATACACGGTATTTTTTGCACCTTTCAATTCACCTGTGGGGACTATAAAATTGCTGTTTTAAGATTTACGTGCAAGCTGCGTCAATGAACAAAGCTGTAGTGCGCCAAAGTCAAAAAACACATCTGTTATGTTTTCGTATAATACACTGTATTTTTTGCACCTTTCAATTCACCTGTGGTACTATAAAATTGCTGTTTTAAGATTTACGTGCAAGCTGCGTCAATGAACAAAAACTGTAGTGCGCCAAAGTCAAAAAAAAAACGTATCTATTATGTTTACGTATAATATACGGTATTTTTTGCACCTTTCAATTCACCTGTGGTGACTATAAAATTGCTGTTTTCAGATTTACGTGCAAGCTGCGTCAATGAACAAAGCTGTAGTGCGCCAAAGTAAAAAAACACGTATCTGAAATGTATTCGGATAATAAAATGTATTTTTTGCACCTTTCAATTCACCTGTGGTGACTATAAAATTGCTGTTTTAAGATTTACGTGCAAGCTGCGTCAATGAACAAAGCTGTAGTGCGCCAAAGAAAAAAAACAAGTATCTGTCATGTTTTCGTATAATACACGGTATTTTTTGCACCTTTCAATTCACCTGTGGTGACTATAAAATTGCTGTTTTCAGATTTACGTGCAAGCTGCGTCAATGAACAAAGCTGTAGTGCGCCAAAGTCAAAAAACACGTATCTGAAATGTATTCGGTTAATAAAATGTATTTTTTGCACCTTTCAATTCACCTGTGGTGACTATAAAATTGCTGTTTTAAGATTTAAGTGCAAGCTGCGTCAATGAACAAAGCTGTAGTGCGCCAAAGTCAAAAAAAACTTATCGCTAAAGTGTTCGAATAATACACGGCAATTTTTTGCACCTTTCAATTCACCTGTGGTGACTATAAAATTGCTGTTTTCAGATTTCCGTTCAAGCTGCGTCAATGAACAAAGCTGTAGTGCGCCAAAGTCAAAAAACACGTATCTGTTATGTTTTCATATAATACACGGTATTTTTTGCACCTTTCAATTCACCTGTGGTGAATATAAAATTGCTGTTTTCAGATTTACGTGCAAGCTGCGTCAATGAACAAAGCTGTAGTGCGCCAAAGTCAAAAAACACGTATCTGTTATGTTTTCATATAATACACGGTATTTTTTGCACCTTTCAATTCACCTGTGGGGACTATAAAATTGCTGTTTTCGGGGGGCGTGGCTTGCCATGTAAGAGCCAGGACGTGAACTGCAGGAGCTCCTCCAGAGACTTGCCTTTTATCATAAGCCAGAGACATCAAAAGGGACAGAAGAGGGAACAGAAGGGCTGCCCAGACCCCTGGGGCACCCACTGAACAGCTGGGGTTGCCCATCTCTAATTTCTTTGCCCCCCTGCAAGACCTGGCGGAGAGCGGCCCGTCTTCCCGCGCTCAGAAGCAGTCAGCGCCATCTTGCAGAACCGACGGGGGAGCGCGTGGAGGCTCCGACGCTGCAGGGATGGTCACTCTCTTACTTGCCGTCTCCATGCCGGAGGATTCGTTCACCTCATGTGAAGCCTGCTGCCCTGAAGCCAAACCCGCCCAGTCTGGAGGACACCGCAGCTGAAGGCCCCGGACCTGCTGTGGACCCCGGCAGGGGATCTCAGGCACGGATAGGTCCGCGCGACATGGGCCTCACTGCTGCAGACGCTCGCACGCCCTTGTGTGTGCCCCACCCCGGTCCCTCGCCCCCCCGCTCCACCCCTGTGCCAGCCGGCCTTCCCCGGCCCCCCCCCCCGGCCCCGGCACCTCCATCTCCACGGCGCTCCCCCCCCAACACCCCCCCACAACCCCACCCCCCCACCCCCCCCCCCCACTCCACCCCACAGCCAGATATGCAGGGGCTCAACGGCAGAAGGGAAGCACGGAGCGGACCTCCAGTGATCGCAGGGGGTGCATGCCGGGGGCTTCACCCCCCCTCACACTCTGCCATTCCAGCTTTGCAGAGCGGTGAGCTCAGGCACGCTCCCCATAGAATGCCTCCCACTAACTGGGCGGCGAGGGCCCCAGGGCAAGCTAGTGGATAACCCAAAGCTGACGCTTTCCCCGGTTCACAGCCTGAGAGGGTTCAGGGAGGGCCGACCCGGGTCCCAGCATGAAGGGGGGCCGCAACCCCGTGCCATATTGCCCCCACCTTGGACTCCCCCTCTTGTCCGATGGCACGGGGGAACTGTCAGGCGGGCCCTTCTGACGCACCTCAAGCAATTCTTGATGGGACCAACGACGGATGAACTCCAAGGGCACAGCTGCGAAAGGAGCTTGTCAGACCGCGGTGGACCTTTCTACCACTTTAACAAAGCTGTTCAATCGCATCTTAGGGCGTCCACGGAGGTACCTTATCGACAGGCCCACAGAGCACTCGCCACAGAGTATGGATCCTACCCGCCCACGGAGATGTCATCTGTAGGGAATCCATCACTTCACTTCTCAAGAGAAAAGTCATGCGCAAGGACCGCTTGATGCAGGGAATCGAGTTTGAAGGTCTCCAGATGAGGCTTGTTCACGGGACTTAGTAACGCAGCAATTTACGCATGACGAGCACAGCGTCATACCCCTCCTGGTACATCTCTCCAATCTTCAGAATATAACTTAAGGTGGGGTTACCCTTCTCGCTCCAAGTTAACGCACCTAGATAAAATGCTTCATCTTTCCGCTCCTTGCAGGATCTTCTTGCCACTCTTCGTTTCTACCTTGGGCCTACCAGGAAGTGTCCCTCCCGGACTGGTCATCAGCTTTCTCGATGGCAACTCCAGTGATGGTGAGACCTCAAATGTTGGACATTCAAAGGTTTGTTTGAACACTCAAGATGCTTGTTCACAGCCACAAAGATCTCGACGTTCGCGTGGCAGCCCCGGATTGGTTTGCAGACAAAGAGGAGGTCGCACCGCTGAATGACCCTTTGAGATGGGATTTGGTCTTTCTCCCATAAGTCCTCTTCGGGAATATCCTTGCTGGCACAACCTGATGGCGGTTGCCAGCCTCTTCAGCTTGCATGACGCACCCTGTGCTCGGTTTGGTCGGCTGACCTTGACCTAGACTGATTGGCTTAGGGCCTTTTCACTCTACCAGCACGGCAGGGACTCTGTTTTGCAGGGTTCATGCAGTAGCAGAGTACCTGCTGACCTTCCGAGGTCTTTTTGCTGTTTGTTGTTTTTTGGTTCTTCCCTGATGGCTGCCTATGATGTCCTGGTAAAATTTCTCGCTTGAGGGGTTTCTTGGTTTCATTCACTTGGCGGGTTCCTCCACCCCGGCCGGTGCTTTTGTTAGCCCTCCTCCCCTCTGAGCTGGTGCCATGGAGGCTTCTTCCCTCCCTCTGGGGCTCGTTCCCGGGGGGGGGGCGGGCGCCCCCGCCTGAGCGTCTTTTGATCAGACGTCTCTGGAGGCTTGCGCACTGCAGTTTTTCTTGCAGTGCCGTAACCATTTTTATTTTTAGATTTTAACGTGCTTTACACTGCATGATGCCAGTTCCTTGCTTATCTTCTGGCAGTTCCCCCATTTAGTCCGGCACCCTTTGGACTCCCATGAGGTTACTGCAGTTTGATATCTGCCTGTATTAGTTTCACCGGCCCTCATTTTTGATAGGCCTTGGTTTTGATTGTTTGCGGTTGGCGGAAATCGGGACATTGCGTTTCTATTGCTTGGGGGAGGTACGAGCTTCTGTCTTAGCTTAGCGTACAGTATGAAGAATATCAGTATCAAGCTCTCAATGTCAAGGGAGTTTACTCCCCCGAAAAGAGGATCGCAGGTACTATACGCCATTTGCATATAAAACAGAAATCTCATATTTGTATCTCCTAAATGAAAACCACTACTCTCCTTTCCATATACAGTCTTCGTAACAGCGTACTTCACTGCCTGTCGCCTTAATAGCGGGATCAATCTCTATGTCTAGGGGGGTGGCCATTTTGTTTCCATAAGGTCCCTCCCTTGTTTGTAGGTCTTGCGAAACGTTCCGCGCGCTCTCTGAAGCCAGAGCTTTATTTGTGAAAATTAGCTTACAGGGCCAAATCTACACGCTGGCAAACATGTACGTGCCCAATACAGGTCAGTTGACTTTTTCTGGAACCGGGACGCTTGATTGCAGCTGCTCCACTTGGCCCGGGACAGATTGTGCTGGGGGGGACTGAATTTGGCTCTTGAACCCGCTGCTGGAGGGCCTCGTCTGGGCGTTCACTCAGTGGCCTACAATGCCTCTTAATAGAATCAAGAAGATTGCTCCATGACATGGCAGTGTGTGGGACGTGTGGAGATTGCGCGCGACCCATGGACCGAGACTTCACTTTCTATCCTTCCCCATAACTCGTATACACGTATAGATTACATTCTGCACTGCATTTGCTTCCTCAGCTATGTGGTATCGGCCTCGGTGGGTAGCTCGCTCCACTCGGTCCATGCCCCGGGCACATTGTGAATCTGGCTCTTCCTCATTATACTCGGCCGGCCTTCTCCTGGAGACTGACAGAGTCCTCTTCGTCCGAATGCTGTGTCTTACGGACTACAGCGCTCGACGGATATTTCCTCTCCGAGCACTCCTTGGATCCGACTCATTCCCAGATTCAGTGGGATGGCGTTGAAATGTTCCCTCAGGGGTGTTAAATTAAAGCATGGAGGGTGTCAAGAGGGATAGCTGCAGCTAAGCTCCATAAGCCTTCTACGCGCTTAGCATCTCTGGAGGATTCCATATAAGGCTTCGGGGGGGGGGAGGCTTAAACGGACTCGGAGACGCTATTGTCAACGACCCGCCTCGTGATATCCTTGCACTCATGGAGCACAAACACAAAAGATATCGGCAGCTCATGCCGCCGCTCCCCCCCCCCCCCCCCCCCCTTTTTTATCCCTCGTGTAATACCCCGGGCGCGCGTCTTAGCACGTCGCGCTTAGGCGATAAACGGGCCCTTGTGTGTTATGTGTGTCGCCACACATCTATTCAAAAACACAGTCGGGGCGGACGGTCCTACGTCATGGAAGACATCTTGCAGGTCTTCCTCGATTATTACTCCAGGCTATAACAAAATAAACTAACGCTTCCGTAGCCGGGTCCCGAGGACATCTCTCTGACTCCAAATTTAGAGAGGACGGCCGTCCCTCACCTTCACCACGTGAACGTACCTAGCCCTATTGGAGGAAACCGTTCTCTGGAGAGGAGTCTATGCAGCAGCACGATACGGTCCCTGCCCTACATGGTATGAGCTTGGGTCAGACGGCTATACAGCCTTCAATTTTATTAAAGCACTCAGGCCCTGAGCTGACCTCAGCCACTACTCGTGCTTTCAACGACTGGTGTTGCGGAATCTCCTTCTTGCCCCCCCTGGGCCTTACTGCGGCTAACATTGTTGTGAGCGCCTTTTTTTTTTGTTTTTTTAAGGAGGGCAAGGATCCTTCTCTTTGCCATGAATTTCCGTCCAATCTCGTCTGATTACTCCACCGGACGCATAATTTTGCCAAAAGTGCTTGCAAAATCGCTTGAACCCGCTGTTGGGGACATGAACCACCAGATCAGGTGGGAAGTTTGTGCACCTCCAGAGAGGCGAGGAAAACATCACTCAAAACCTTCTCCCTAATCCATCATGTCCGGGGCTACAAAAACCCGTTGTCTTTTCCTATCACATCGAAGCAGAAGAGAAGGCCTTATTTGACAGGGGTCGCCGTGTTCTTCTTGGAGGGGGGTTTACGGGTCGCTGGGATGTGGCGCGGTTGGCATGCGTGGAAAAGGTGATGGGCTGTATAATTCACCTCAGCTCAGGTGAGGTTTAACAGGGCACTGTCCCCCCCCTGACGATTGGAAATGGCACCAGGGGGACCCACTCCGCCCACCCCCACCCCATATATCCAAACGCACGCACGCAGAACTGGATATATAGTGTGCCCCCCCCCACTCCAACAGTCGACTTGCATGCGACCCCCCCCTCTCGCGCCGCTCACACCCCCCCCCCCCCCCGCCGCACACTAGAGAGAGGACGCACTGGTGGGGGACCACACGCTCAAATGCTTCCCTTCTTCTTGGCAGATGATCTGCACCTTTAACTGGGGGACCCTGCCTTCATTTCGCTTCCCTGCGCGGGCAATGGAGGTTTTTAGAGAGAGTAAAAGCATCTTGAATCATAAAGATCAAAATGTCAAAAGCACTCAGCAATGGGGCTACATATCCCTCAGGACATGTTATCTCACTCGCCTGTGAGGGCTGCCTCGCCCCTTTATTGGGAAGCCTACCTATTTTAAGTACCTGGGAGTCCACGTACCCTCGAATTCCGGAATTGATATTTGACTTAAAATTTGCCCCGCTGTTCGCCAGGATTAAAAAGGACCTCCTAGAAAATGTGGACAATAAGATTTTCCTCTGGTTAGGTCGGATAAGTATCTTAAAGATGTGAATGTCCTTCCCGTCTGCTGTATCTATTCCAGGCTATCCCTTTTCAACTCCCAGAATCTCCGCTTTCAAAAACCTTGAAGGAGGCTTACAGGCCCCAAGTCATGTGGGAACGGGGGCAGGCCGAGAATTGATAATGCATACCCTTGCAGCAAAGGCGAATGCGGGGCCCCCGCGGCGTTTACGGAAAACTGCACAGGACCTACTTACTTGGCCGCGTCGGCGGTGAGGACGTTGGCGCTTCAGAGGGGGAAGCTCCCAAAAATTGGGTACCAGTTTAGAGACAAATAATGTATGGGGCCCCCATCGCAGCACTCCCCTGGCTCCGCCCTCGCGTATTACCCAGGGGCTCCTTGCCCGTACCCCATTGCTCTACGCGCCACACCTCGGGTCTGTGTGTATTACGTCGCCTAGATTCTAAACTGAGGCTTCTTAAGGGTTTTTGGCGGGCCTCCGCTGTTGGGAAAATCCTGATAAACCCGCCTCATTGGCTGCAGCTCTCACTCGGTTACTGGGAACTGATGGCACTGCTTCGGTTCTCGATCGGGTGCTCTCACCTCTGGGGGACCTGAAGGGATCGAAGCGCTGGTTGGCGATGGCTCATTTACGACGCAGTTTTCCCGATTCCACTATTACAATTATGCAGCTATTACTCAAAGTGGGAAAAGGTTGCTGGGGGCACGCTGTCTTAGAGCCCCAACCACCCTTCGAGTTTGTGGTGTATGGGGGCGATACTCTGAGAGGGGACCCTCGCAGGCTGTACAGACTTTTAATTTAATTCTGACGGCAGGCGCTGATAAGCTGCCCTTTCAGTGTAGCTGGGAAAGGCCCTTTAAATCTGGACTTTCAGGGAGATGAACTGGTCAGGGTTGTTTCAGCTGACCCCTCAGATCTTCGGCTGTCCTCCCAGGGGCCCATGAGCTGAATTACAAAAATTGTCACAAGATGGTATCGCTGGTCATGCCTGCTCAATCATTTTACCCCTCAGTTCCCTGCTGTTTGATGGCGGTTTGCAAGAGGGAACGGGGAAATGATGACCATGTTGGTGGGTGTAGAGAGAGACCCCCCTGCAACCTTTTTGGAAGGGCGTGCTTTCATATGATACACAAAATAACGTGGTCTCGGGTGCACAACTGCCCTGTCTCAGTCTCGCTGTTTAACCTCGCGTATCACATGCTCTGCTAAAAGCCCATCTCTGGTTTTTCTTTATTGATCAGTAATAATTGTAACGCGCCAGACTTTGGTTGTCCAACCACTGCCCAACTGTGACAGAATGGTACGGGAGGTTCATGTGCTCGCACTCGCGCTTAGAGGAGTTCAGAACCGATTTTCTCCCTCCGCTACAGCCAATATTGCAGAATCTGGGAGGACTGGAATCTCTTTTTGTTACATGGAAGATTACCTAACTGCTTCTTGGTAGAGCCCTTGACGTCCGCGCCTGGGACGGGGCGGAGGTGGGTTGATGGCACGTCTGACGCGCTGACATGGCGCTCCTAACCCCTTATCAGGTTGCTTGTTTTTTTTACTACGCTGTGAGTCCGGTGAGCCAACCGCTGAGCCATGTGTGTTTCCTTCTTTTTTTTTTGTTTTTTGTTTTTTGTTCTGGTTTATAGTATTTGTTTTTCCTGTTCTTTGTCCAAATAATTTAGTTTCTGGCCTACACATGAGGATGCTTATTTGATGTGAGCTGGTTCCTTAGATGCACACGTGAGGGCACAGAGGCGGATGGGACGGGCCCCCCCCACCCACCATGTGGGGTGCGGCCCCAGTCCCGGACCTCGAAGTGAGACAATTGTCCTTCACTCTGCGCTCTAAGGGTACGCAGACCCTCGAGTTATCAAAAACATCTGTGCGGGTTTCGACATGCCCTTGGTCGTCTCTACTTTCCTATTTCTCTCCCCTCCCTAGCTTCCCCCTCCACTCACCGCATTCTCCCCTTCCCTCCCTTTTTCCCTCTTGCCACCCCAACAACCCAGATAAGAGTAGAGAATTGTATGGGACCTTCTAACGGGCCGCAAACGCAGAGATTTAAGCTATCAAGGTTACTGTGTGTGTTAATGTACCTGCTTAATTGATTTATTGTGTATCCTCTTGTGGACAGAGGTTGTGTTTTCTGTATCTGTTCACTGAGCTTCTACACATTAAAAGCATTTGAAATTTAAAAAAAAAAAAATTTGCTGTTTTAGATTTAGTGAAACTGCGTCAAAAGAACAAAGCGTTAGTGCGCCCAAAATCAAAAAAACAGTATCTTTATGTTTTTTGTTAATCCGGTTTTTTTGCACCTTTCAATTCACCCGTGGTGACTTAAAATTGCGTTTTTGATTACGTGCAAGCTGCGTCAATGAACAAAAACTGTAGTGCGCCAAGTCAAAAACAGTATCTGAAATGTATTCGGGTAATAAAATGTATTTTTTGCACCTTTAATTTTACCTGTGGTGACTATAAATTGCTGTTTTTAGTTTACGTGCAAATGGTCAAGAACAAGCTGTAGTGCGCCAAAGTCAAAAAACCGTTTTCTGAAATGTTTCGGATAAAAAAGTATTTTTTGACCTTTCAAATTTCCCCGTGGTGGGTATAAAATTTGCTGTTTTAATTTCGTGCAAGCTGCGTCAATGAAAAAAGTGTAGGCGCCAAAGTCAAAAAACACGTATCGGTTATGTTTTAGTATAATACACGGGATTTTTTTCACCTTTCAATTAAACTGTGGTGACTAAAAATTGCGTTTTAAGATTTACTTGCAAGCTGCGTCAATTAACAAAGCTGTAGTGCGCCAAAGTAACACTTATCTGTTTTGTTTTCGTATAATACACGGTATTTTTTGCACCTTTCAATTCACCTGTGGTGACTATAAAATTGCTGTTTTCAGATTTACGTGCAAGGTGGATATATGAACAAAGGTGGAATGGGTAAAATGAACACCTATCTGAAATGTATTCTGATAAAAAAAAGTGAGTTTTGCACCTAACACAGAGACCTGCAGTTACTAGAAAGATGTGTATCCTAAAATAAATTCAGGCTGCCCAATATCCAGGAAATATTTTAATAGCAAAACTGTTAATAATAAAGATATTGCAGTGCAATGTCTACACTAAGTCTTGGGGAACTTTATCCAGTATTCTTTATAGAGTTGTCTGTGTTTGCCCGCGGGCCCCCCCCGTGCCCGCTCCCCCCCCCCGGGGACTTTACAGCGGTAGATGCCCCCTTTTCAATTCTCAAACCTAACTACAAAAATCTTAACCCCAAAAAATCTAACAAAAATTGTAAGGATCACAGCTTTTATAGAGGTTTCTCTGTGCAAAAATTTAGAAAAATTTTCGCTGAGCTTTTTGGGCCACAGGCAGAGCGCAGGGTCAAATCCTATGAGACCCCTGAGAGACCCTAAAAGGTAACGGGAAAACGCTTTCTATGTAAAACGAGGTCTTTGGGATTTTTCCGCCAATCGAAACCATACCCCATCCCATCATAAACGTCGCACCCCAAAATTCACCCTGTTTATTCTGTAATTAAATTTGCGGGCCCCCAAAAAATTACGGGAAGCCCCGAAAAGGGCGCGATTTTAAATTAGATGATGCACAGATTTTACCCTTTAAATTAACGCTTTATCTAAAAATTTCGATCACCAAAAAAACCCTTTCCCGTTTATAAACTTTCGATAAAAAACGCTAAACAACTATTTTTGGGTTGATCGGAAAATTTCCAATCACGCATAATTTAGGTGAAAATCTGGCATAATCTATTACTATCCCCCCCTTTTTTTCCGGCTTTTTCCTTTCATTTTGGCGGCCAGAAAATCAGCTTAGGATAGAGCGGGGGGAGCTGGGTGTGCGACGCATGACTTTGATATGTATGGTTTTGTCTTTGGTCGGGAAAAAAATCACAGGGCTTTTTTTTGAATAGAACAGCGTTTCCGGTGCTTCTTCATTGTTTTCAGTTTTCTCTCATTGAGCAGGACGTGTGCAAAGATCCCTCTCAATAAAAGCTAGCCCCAGTTCGGGAAAAAAAGTTCTCTTTTTTTTTTTTCCAATACAGAAACTATGTTTTATTTGTGAACATTAAAACAAAGCTAGATTAGGAATTTCGGGTCTTAGTTAGTTAGACAGAGACTTTAAAGAAAAATTACGGCTGTACAAAAAAAGAAATTTGTATTTTAATTCCCGGGTATATTTTCATGGGGTGCAAAACCCACTTTTTTTTCCCCGGGAAAAATTTTTGAATAGGTGTTTTTAAACTTTGGTGCACCCCATTATTGTTCAAAACCCCCTTGTCCTTATATTGGGGATACAAAAATTTGATAGAAATTGCGGGGTTATATTTCATAGGTGAAAAAAAACCCCCCTTTTTAAATTACCAAAATAAATTTTTAAAAAAGCTGTATTTCACTTTGGCGGGGCCCAGTTTTTTTTAAAAGACCCAACCTTGTACATATATTAGGTTTACAGACATTTTGTAGTTTTGCAGGGGGGAAATTTCATGGGTTTTGCAAAAAACCCCTTTTATCATCCGTAAAAATTTTTAAAAATTAGCTGAATTTAACTTTGGCAGGGCCGGTTTTGTTAAAAAGAGCCCCTTGTATTTAAAATTTGAATACAAAAATTTTTGTGGTAACTTGCTTTGTTTTTTATTGGTGCAAAACCCCCCTTTTATTACCCGTATAACTTTTTAAATGGGGGGGTTTTTTCTTTTTGGTGCAGCCCATTTTTTTCAAAAAACCCAAACCCTTGTATTTAAATTTGGATACGGGAAATTTTGGTATTTTTACGTTGGTGTATTTCATTGGTACAAAAACCACCGTTTTTTATCTGTAAAAACCCTTTTAAATATCTGTTTTGACGTGGGCTCCCCTATTTTTTTTTTCCAATACCCCCGTTGTACGACAATTCTATCTCGTTTGTCTTTCCCTGCAAAAACGCAATTTCTCCCCGTGTAACTTCTGAATAGTTTTTTTTTTTGGGGGGCCCTCGAAAATCTCGTTTGGCGCAGATAGGGCAATTGTATGATTTTTTGTTAAAAACAATAAATTTTCCCTGTCCTCTGGGTTTTTGGGAAAACCCCTGGACTGAAGGAAAAACCCACTGTTGTTTTTGTTCTTCCACCAGACCGCATTTCACGGGTATTCGTTTAAAAACAATTCAGTTTTAATCCTAGTTTGACTGTAAGAAAAAGGGGATTAAAGAATAGTTTGTGATTTGCTGCCCTTTCAAAAAGGGAGACTGTAAAAAAAACTTTTCCCATCCCTTTTTTAAAATTTTTTATTTTTCTAAACCATGGACAAATAGGTGGAAAGCGAGCAAAAAAGGGGTGTGGGACATGGGGGTAGGGGTACGAGAAAAGGTTCCCCTTTCCCAGGTGGCGAAAAACTTTCCCAAGCCAGGGGATCGTCGGTTGCAGGACTATCAGGCCTGTCATCGCGGGTTTCGGGGCCCCTGTAAATTTCTCAGTAACGAAAAGCGTTGCCAATCTGTTCTTCAGTGGTTAATAAAACCCCCCGGGCATCCAGCAGTTTTAAACCCCCCTCGTCCCCCCAAACCAGGCCACAAATTTTCGTCATATCGTCACCATCCGCCAACATGAACCCGGAAGGCACCCCAAATTTTTCAACTCGTGTACCCCCCAAATGTGGATAATCCATTTTTGAAGCCCTCTTTGATGAAAAAAAATGGGTTGGGGTCAGAAGGCATGTTAAAAGATCAAGGGGCCAAAAGAGGATAAATTTGGTCGCTCTGACCCCCTTTTTAAAGGGTTTGCCATCAGAGGAGGAAAGAAGTGGCCCAATCGAAAAAACCCCCGGCGGTGGGCCACCCCTTTGGAAGGGGCCCTGTTGCTTGAAAGCCCCGCCCAAGATGCAGTATGTCAGGATGGGGAAAGGGCACCTGTGTTGAGGGTTGATAATGACAAACTTTTGCGGATCCAAGTGGTTTTTTAAACCAAAAATTTGCTTGCGAGGTTCATCACTGGACGGGGAGGAAGACGAGGGGTAGTGTCAGAAAGGGGCCCCGCCAAAAAAAAGGGAGGGGGCGGTCCCCAAAAGGCCGCTGGAGAGGGTCCCCCCACCCTTTATCAGGGGAAACAAACGTTTTCTCCGTTATCCCGTCAAAAAAGGCCAAAGGCCCTCTAAAGCCGGGGGCCTTTTTCGAGCAAGCCTCTGTTTCCCCAAAGCGTTGTCAAAAGGGCCCCCTTTTGCCGAAAACCGAAACAGTAAAGAATTTTTGGTTTTTAAACCACCCCCAACAGGGTTTTGGTCACATGCAGCAAATGAAATGAGTTAAAAATGGGGGGAAACGGGGCCCAAAAAAGGCCACCCCCGAAGCCAGATTTCCAAACCCACTGTCACCCCCCTCTGTCTCCCCCCCCCCCTCCTTTCCACCCCCCCACCAAGCGTTCCTAAAGTTCCCCTTTGGGTCTCTCAGTTTCTTTGATCGGGGATCACCCTCCGCTTAAAGGCCTCCACCTTGCCCGAGTACCACCAGAAACCCCCAGAGCCCATCCAAACCCCTTCTTTTTTCCACCATTTTGACGAAATCTTTCCCGAACAGCCCCAGTCTAGCAGCCACCCTTTTCGGGCTACCTTTTTTGGGGAGCAGAAGAAAACTTTTAAACCCAAACCACCCCCAAACCCAAAAAGCCTGTATTTTGGGTTATTGCCAGGTTTTTGGGCCCTTTGGAAATGTTGCCTTTCCATTGGGGGGCCCCCAAGGGGGGTTTCCCTGCCCACGACTTTGGCCCCTCCCTCCCCCCAATCCCCAAAAAATGCCGGGGCAGGCTTTTTTTTCCAGAAAACGCCCCTGCCCTGGCCACCACGTGTCATCAAAAAAATTTTCAAGGCTTTTGTTGCATCTGTGTCCGGCAAAGCCCCCACCCTGACCACCAAACACATGGCCCTAGAAAGCACGGCCAACCGCTAAAATCTCTGTGACACTCACGGGGTGAGCTGGGGGGATGTTCTGGTGGGAAACGGTGGCCCTCAGGTCGGCGCCCCCCCTCTTAAAAAACCGCAGGTATGGTGGGGGGTTTCTTTTCCCCCAAATTCCCGGGTGGCTCACGTGCCTAAGAAACAACCCGTTTTAAAAATTAAACCTGGTTTTGGAGCCGCCAACACACGGGTTCGGGGAGCTGTGGAGGGCTCTTGGAAACGAGAGGGGCGCTGGTTGGTTGACAAAAAACCTTGTCCCAGGAAAGGGGGTGTGCAAAACGGTCGAAATTTTCCCTGGCCCTTAAATCTTTGGGCTGGAGCACATCCTTTGCCGGGAAACAGGGCCCCTTTGAACCTTGTCGTCCCAGAAATTTCAAAAAGCGCTCCCGGGGTCTGGACTGCCGGGCTGGGGAAACTCAGGTCTGCTAAAAATTTTTGGGGCCTTTCGCCCCCTGCTTCGTCCAGCCTGGCTGCGTTGCAGCGCCCACCCTGGGCCCCCCCGGTAAACCCCGTCCCCTTTGTTGACGTGGCAAATCCGGGGAATACCTCCCCCCAAACATTTTCCCAGCGTTTGTGGAAAGCAGCGAAATTTGCCATTACGCAGGGGGGAAAGGTACTTTTTGGGCCCGGGGAAACCCAGGGGTGCAGCCCTGGGGTGTTGAGCCCCCAAGAGTGGGGGGGCAGGTAAAAGGGCCTTTTGGCCCCAATTTCCCTTCCCGTTTTAAAGAAGCCACCAAAATGTTAAAGTGCGCCCAATGCCCTTTTTCCAGCATGACCCATTGTGGTGATCTTAGTTTCGGGAACGATCTTTGGGGACCCCCCTGAAACATCGGGTTTCCCCCACCCGATAGGAGGAGACGGCACAGATGTGGACACGGAGCCTTTCTCCGTCAAATCCAAAAGGCCCGACGTTTTCACAAATTTTATTGGTTTTCTTTAGACAGGGGTTTTCGGGACCCCGGGGTTAGGGGAAAAGGGCGGGCCCCCCAGCCTCAGGGTGCATCATTTTGAGGCAAGTCGGGGGCTGTGTTAAAGCTGTGCCGGGAAGGGGAAGGAGGAGGGAATGGGGTTTTCCCGGGAACCCCAAAGTTCCCCGACCCCCCGGGGCCGTTGCAAAGATTTGCACGTTTGAGGCGGAGGAAGAAGATGAAAAGGGGGGGATCATTTTGCTAGTCCCCCTAAAACCCGGGGAATTTGGGAAATCAAGGTCCATCTCTCAATGAGTGCTTGCAGCTCCTTTTTCCTCCAACTTGATCCCTGTTAAGGCCACCCAAACTGAAAAGGGTTTATGGGTGGCCACCCTCCTCAAATCCCCGGTAAAAAGAAAAACCAGCACTTTCCTTCCCCCCAAACCCAAAAGAGAGTAAAAATGCGGGAAATTTGGGAACTCCAGGATTGATCAACTGGAGAAATCTGTTGCGTCTGCTTCACATTTCTTAAAATGTCATGGTGGAACAACGTCAAAAACCCTTTGATACATAGAGTCCAAAGGGTAGCATGGGGGCCCATTAGCAGCGCAGCAGGAATTGTGGCAAAAGCCAAATTGGGTTTGACCTTTTGGCAATCTTTATTTACCACCTCACCAACCTTTTAAAAGCGGGGCGGGACAACAACACACAGAGGGGCCTTAAGATCTTTGGTGCACGACTATCTGTGTCCCAACCCCGATTTTTTTGGGTTGTTTTCCCGGGACCCAATAAAATTTCTGGGTACCCCAAAATTTGGATGAAGGGCCCCGAGCTCGCGGGCCCCACGCCATTGAGGTTTTGCCCGGGCCCAGCGCCAGGTCAATTTTCTGAGCGGACCTTCAGCACAGCCGGAGGGTCTTTACAGAAAAATGCATGGTTTTTCCACAGATAATGGGGATCGTTTGACTTTCATCAAATGAATCGGCAGGGACCCTCTGATGATGTTGTGGCCCCAATTGCCGAGGTCCCCCCGTTTAGTTCCCGGTCAAACCTTCCATTACCTTCCGAAAAAAATTGGGCCCCTCTTGAAAACTTTTTTTTTAAATGATTTTTTCCCTTTCTGAAATTTTTTTTCCATTCCCCAAAAGCTCTTTTTGCGGGTTTTTTGCGGTGAGGGGGACTGTAAAAAAACCCCCCAAGGGTTTTCTTTAAAAAAAACGTATTCCATTTTTTCCCACTTTACCCTTTAGAATTTTTCGCATTGTCAAGGGTTTTTTTGGGATCAGGGTTTCTTGTGAGATACACCCTTTTAATCTTTTGGTCCTTTGGAACAGAAATTGGTTTCTAATGGCTTTTTTTCCCCTCAAAATTTTTTAACACGCTGAAAGTCTTTTTCATAATTTTTTGGGTCTTTCGGGCTGGGGAAATGCAGCAATACTCGGGGCCAAATTTCTAAAAAATTTTGGTTTCTACAGAATTTGTTTTTTCCCCAAAATTTGTAAGAGTGGCTCATGGGTCAGGGTTTTAAATTTTTTGGGGGCTTGTTGCGGGGAAAGCAGCTAATCTACGGGCCCCTTTTTTAAAAAAAAAATGGGGTTTTATAACAGAAAATTTGTTTTCAAAATTTTGTCAAGAGGGGCTGAAGGGGCCCAGGGTTTTAAATTTTTGGGGGGATGTTCCCGTGAAATGGGGCATACTACGGGGCCTATTAAAAAAAATGTGGTTTCTAAAAAACATTTTTTCTTCACAATTGTCGGGTTGGCTAAAGGGGTCATTTTTGGGAAAAATTTTTGGGGGGCTTTTTTGTTTGTGAAATGCAGCTAAAATACAGGTCCAAATTGAAAAAAATGTGGTTTCTAACAGACATTTGTTCTTCAAAATTGTCAAGATGGCTCTAGGGTCATTTTTTTAAAAATTTTTGGGGGGCCCATGTTCTGTAAAATGCAGTATATAAAGGCCCAAATTATAAAAAATGTGGTTTCTAACAGACATTTGTTTTCAAAATTTGCAAGAGGGCTAAAGGGTGATGGTGCTGCCCAAAAAAGGGGGGGGGGGGGGGGTTTTGGTCATGGCAGCGGGGAGGCCGCATCTAAAACAGGCTCCGTTGAAAAATCTTATTTTCTGGCTGGCCCCGCACTCTTACTCTTGGGGAAAACCCCCCAAAAAAAGAGGCATCAAGCCCCGGGTTTAAACCCCTCTTCCCCCGGGGGTTAGGGGGGTCTTTTTCCCCTGCCCCCTTTTGGGGGTAAACTCCCCGGTAAACCCCCGGCCCCCCGCAGCCCTTTTGCAAGATGGCGGGGGCCGGCCCCATTTTGTCAGAGGGGCCCCCTAAGGAGCACCTGCCCCCCTCAAAAAAGGGAAAACCCCCGAATTTTTGCCGAGGGACTCACCCGACCCCCGGCCCATCTGCCTGCGGCCCCTCTAAACCCGAGAACCTGGGCCCCGGCAGCAGAAAGGGACGTCCTCCCCGGGGGAGCCCCGGGGGGAAAATGCTGCCCCGGGGTTTCCCCCCGGGTTAAATTGGCAAGGGGGGAAAGGGGCCCCGAAAAGCCGGCGCCCCGGCGATCACCAAACTGCCCGAGTGTCCTGCCGGCCCCTTTTGGGTCAGCCAGTCTCCGGGGGGTTTCCCTTTTTTTAGGGGGCGGGCACAGCACCCCCAAGTGCTACCCCCCAAGGGGTTTTTACCCTGCAGGGGGGTTTGGGATCCAGCTCCCTCTTTTTCCTCTCAAAAAAACGGGTACAGCGCGGGGGTTTGGGGGAAACAATCCCTCCTAAATAGATAGGGACACTCCCCTTTCCCACCCCTTTCAGCATTACAAAAGGGGCTCCCCCTTTCCATCCCCCAATTTAACCCATACCCTGTTAACCCCTCCCGGCCCCCGGGTTGACAAGGGCATCTGGGGGGCCAAATCCCGATGCCCCCATCATAAAAGGTCTCCCTGTGCCTCCCTTTTGCAAGTGTCCCTTTCCCTTTTGCTAACCAGGTTTCTGCCCGCAAATCAAGGCCTTGTCCCTTGGCCCGGGTCCCTCTCATACCCGGGACATTATCATTTCCGCTACTTTCCCCAAAAAGTGCCCGTAATGCAGTTACCACAGAATGCTTCTCCCCCCACCCAAAGTTTAGTCCCGCCACCCGCTACTGCACCCCCTTAACACGTGGACACAAATCCCTTTCCCATAAAAAATGCCGTCGCCACAGTGGGGCTACCCCGGGTCGTCGTGGGGGGAAAAGCCACAGCCCTCCCAGAACAACCAGGATTCAACGCTTTTTTCTCCTATATCGCATGCTTCGGCCCATGCGTGGCCTCCGCCGGGTACTTTTGATTTCTTTAAAACCCCCTCATGGTTTAAAAATTTTGTAAATAAACCCGGAGGGTCTCCAGAGGGAAATTTTTTCCCCCCCTCCGGGGCCCCCCCTCTGTCGCTCCTGCTCTCAGGTATCCTACCAAGCTTTTTTCCACCCGCCAACTCCCGCCACTCTTCTCTGATGACAGACCGATCACTTTTGGGCCCACCTACCCAAGCTACTGCAAACGCGCTGTCTAGAGGGACATCTCTCACTAGCTTTTTTGGGAAATAGTTGAAGGGGTGCAAGCAGGAATTTGCGGTTTTCCCAAAGGAACTAAAAGACAAACTCCAAAATGTCCAAATCTTGATAAAACCCAGGGGTCAGCCCTGGCCCTATTCAAGCCTTGCAAAACTACTACTGGCCATCCCGTCCACCCCGATTTTATGGCTTCAACAGCCAAATTTTAACCCACCTGGGAAAAAAAGGGGGCCATCGCAACCCCAAAATAAGGATTCCCGGGGTTTAAACCCAAAAATGTCCCCGCCTGCCGGGCAATTTAATTTTGTTCTAACTACAATTAAATTCCAAAAGACCTCCCGGGGGACCCCTCTAAACCCCATTCATAGAGATGGACAGAGCCATAGGGCCAAATTTCGCCCCCTAAACCCGGATCCGAAACGCCCCCCGGGGTGTCATTTGTAGAATACATTTCTACCAAAATCAAAAAGACATCCTAAGGAACCCCCCAGAAAAAAGACGATTTCCCGTATGATGATTTGCCCATATAAAGCTGCAGGGTCTCTTTTAGACCCCACGCTAGCTCAAAAGGGGGGGCCCTTAAAAAAACCCCCTTTTTCAGGTGTCAAGGAACGGGAACATTCCATACAGATGGGGTTCCCTTTTTTTCCCCCCATTGCCGAAGGGGGACTTGACTTTATCTCTTCGCCCCCCCCTGATACGTCCCGTCCTTTCCCTTTAGGACTTGAACTTCCCAAAAACTGGTCCCTCCCACCCGGCCCACCCTTTCCCCCCTCGGCCCGCTGGACCCCACGCTACTAAAAGCAGGACCACTACCCAGAAAAACCGGCAGAAGAGTTAAACCCGGGGGGACCCATCGCCATCTTCCAAAAGCAAAATTGAAAACCCCTTTCAGTGGACTTTACTGGGGTTTTGGTAAAAAATTTTTTGGGTTTTGTAATTTTTCGGGCCCCTAAATTTCTTTGTGAGACCACAAAATGGTGACAAATTTTTTAAAAGAGTTTAAAAGGGTTTTTTAGATTTTTTCCTAATACTTTAAAACTATGTTATCATTTTTTACTGCTTATGTCCCCCATCAGGACTCTTTGGGGACCCAAAATTTCTCTCTCGAAATTTTACTTTTCTCTTTTGTTGGGGCATTTAGACTCTTTTATGTTTCGATAGAGGGGGCCCCCCCTCTTTTTTTTGTTTGCTGCAAAAGCCCTGTGGCCATGTGAGCCCCGCCATCTTGATTATATTCCTACAGTTTACAGAGCCCAACTATTGATTTCTGTGCTTTTATTCCCCTTTCCTTTTTTCCCCCCCAATAAGATTTAAATCCCCTTTTAGGGTTAATTTTCAGTTAGGATAAAGGACTCTTCATAGTAAAGGGCTTTTTGTTCCCGCCGCGGGCTGCGGTTTTTGCCTGCTTTGGTGCTCTCCCCCCCTTGCCCTTTCTAGTTTCTTAGCCTCTCCCCCCCCCCCTCCTCCCCCCCCCTTTTTTTTTTTTTTTTTGGTGTGTGTGTTTTGGTTGTCTTTTTATTTCTTTAAATGATGTCTAATTTAACAGTGGCCTCTTTTAATGCAAAGGGCCTTAAACGTACCCGGAAAAGGGCTCAGGTTTTGTACCCTTTCCAAAAACGTAAGGTTCAGTAGTCTTTTTTCAAAAAAACCCATTTAAAAATTGGTCATGGGCCCGGGGTTGCAAAACAAATATTATCCAATTGGTTTTTTTCCCAAAAAATCCAAGTCCCGTCCAAGGGAGTGGCTATTTCCCTACATAAATCCCGGGGGCAAACGTGTTTTTGGGAATTTGAGTGGATCCCTGGCTCGATTTCCCTCTTTTAAAACCCTGATGATCGAGGGTCAAAGATTTCACCTAGTTAACGTTATATGCCCCTAACCCGGGACCAAATAGCTTTTTTTTTAGAAATTGACGGATATTCGCCCCTATAGTAAAGGAAAATGTCGTGTTTTTCGGAGATTTTTAAATTTTTCCCTGGGGCCCAAATTAGGGGCAATTCATCAGGTAAATCTGCCCCCTCCTTTCGATCCCCTAAAAAAGGTTAGGAAGGGCCCCCAAAATTTTTCCAGCTCCGACTCCTGGCGCCTTCAAAAACCCCATTATTAAAGGGGCTTTTCGTTCTTCTCAAACGCCGCATAACTCCCATAGGGCCCCATAGAAATTTTATAATTTGGGCCCCCAACATGGTGCCCTTCCGTGGTTGTCCACCACTTCTGGGGCACATCCTTTGGTCGGACCCCGAAACCTTTTTTACTGTGGGCTTTCCGTGCCCCTTTTTTCTCCGGGGGCCGTCGTGGTCGTGGCGCCTGAATGAATCTTGCTCCCGGATTCCCGTATTGTCCCCTGAAACCCTTTCAATTTCCCTTTAGCACTTCCCCCAATTTGGGTCCTTCCCCCTGACCATCATCTCCCTGTGTGAAGTGGGGAAACACTCCCAAATGGTGTGGATCAGGGGGGTTTTTGATCATGGCACGGGGCAAGATTTAAAATGGGTTTGGGTTCTAAATTGCAGGCGGGGCTGCGGCGAGTGGAAGGTCTTTAAACCAAACATAAAACAGGCTTGGCCCCGGAAGTGTTAAACAGACCCTTTTTGCTGCAAGGGGGGGAAATGAAAACAGCTTTTAAAATTCTCTTGGAAACGATTCTTGCAAAACCCGGTCGTAGTAAAATTTTTTGAATTCGGCAATAAAAAAAGGGCCCTATGCCGGCTAGACTTTTCGCCACCAGTTACTTGGTCCCATATCCCCGGGTTTAAATCGGGTTTCCCGGGGGCCCCGGTTTTACACAAACCCCAGAAATTAAAAATTTCCCTTTACTCTTTTTACTTGCCCTTTTTACAAAAAACCCAAACCTTACGGAAAAAGTCCCTTTAAATACCGGGGTTGGGATTTCTGAACTGGAGGCTCCTTTTACTTTACAGGAGCTCTCCCCTTTTATCCCAAAAATTTAACCCGGGGGGGAAAAAATCCAGGTCCCGACGGTTTACAGCAAATTTTTTTAGGGTGTTTTCCCGGGTTTTCCCCTTTCCCCCAAAATGCTGAAGCCTTCAAAATTTTTTTCTCTTTCGACAATTTTTTTTTCCCCCCCAAAACATCCCTGGGCCCAAAATCCGGTTATTACTAAACCGGGGGGGAAAGATCCAAAACCTGTTTGGGAGTTATAGACCCATTTCCCTTTTCTAAAAAGTGGAAATCCCAAAAAATAAGCCAAGTTACTGGGAAACAGGTGAACCCCGCTCCTTCCGAGCCCGTTTCCCCCCGGACCCCGGTGGGATTTGTCCCGGGAAGGGAGCCCTTTAAACCCCTAAAGGGGCTTGACATAATCCAAACCCCCCCGTTTCCCCGGGAAAATACCCTGATTGGTCCCCGTCTCTGGACAAAACCGAGAAAGGGCCCTTTTTTAGGTCTCTTGGCCCTCCCCATTGTTCCCCCCCTCCGGGGTCTAGGGGAAAGGGCCTCTCTTCTGTTCCAAGATTATGGCCCTTTCATTCTCCTTTTTGCTTTTAGCTCAAAATCCCAAAGGGTTTTTCCTTTTAGATCCCTTTAGCATTCAAAGGGAAAGAGACAGGGCTCCCCCCTTTCGCCTCTTTTCCCCCCCAAAGTTTTGGTGATGGAGAACCTTTCTGGCTGCCATTCCCTCCAACTCGGACATTTGGGGGTTCTCCGTCGGGGTGCATGAATATAAAAAGTTCTGCTTTCGGGGGAAGGGCCTTTGCTTTATATAAAAGGACCCACTGAGTCTTGCCGGCTTTGATGTTCCCAGTTGGAACGTTTTTGGACCTGGTTCCCCAATTTTAAAGTTAATGTTTTTCCCAAAATCGGAAGTCCTGGACATTGGTTTTCCCCCTGGTGTACTTCACCCCTGCAATCCTCCTACCCCTTCCGGGGGGGCCCCCCCCCGGGTACACCTACCTTGGATCAAAATTTCCCCCGGGCTTAGCCAAAAATTTTCTTTTCTGAAAATTTTAGACATTCTTTTGAAGGGGTCTTTGGGTCTAGATAGTTGGGGTAAACGGGGAGTTCCCTGGTTTGGAAAGGGGGAACATCCTTAAAAAAGACAATCCTCCCCCCACTATGGTTTCCTTCTCCAAACCATAAAACCCCTTTATATTCCTAACTTTGTTCTGGGAAAGAGGTTTTAGCATTTTTTTTACCAATTTTATTTGGGCCCACATCGGGCCCCAAAAACTTTCTTACTCCCTGTTAACAAGACAAAAAAAGTGTTTGGGGGTTTGGGCCCACCGGCTGCAAGAAATAATTTATGGCGGCGGCCTAACCCCTTCCCGGGGCCTGGACAAAGGTGTGCCCAGGAGGGGGGTAAAACTTTTGGGCTCAGTTGGGGTAGGGGGGGTTTGTCCCTTTTTCTTTGCCTCGCTCCCTTTTGGGTCGGGCTCAAAACCCTGGGTTTACAGGTAAACCCCAAACCCCATTTTCAACCCCGTCATAAAAGCTTTCCACATCCTCATTTTTCAAAATTTTCCTATAATTTTTAAATTTATTTGATTCCCGGGCCTTACTTCCCGTAGTTCATAATCCCGCCCTTTCCCTCCGGCCGGAAGCTTTTCCCTTTTTTTTCAGATTCCCCCAAAATAAATCCCCTTTTTCTTTTCCCTACTCTGGCCGGGGATCTGACATTTTCCCCTTTCCCGTCCCTTCCTACGGGGATGGCGTCTAATCCCCTCCTTTTTTTCCAAAATGCCCATTAAAAACCCCAATTTTTTTTAAATCCCCCAACAAACGGGTGATTTTTTGGGGGACCTCTTTCCCCTTTAACAAAAAGTGCCCTTTTCAAAAACACCCCCCGGGGATGTCACTCTTCCCTTTATAGGGAATTTTCCCTTTCCCACTGGGCCACATTTCCATCTTTTTGTAAGGCCCCGGGAGGACCCAAATGCTGTATCCCTTTTTCGCTAGCCCAATGGGAAAAGCTGCTTTTACCCTTACTCTAGAGGGTGATTTCCCCCTAGAGCCCAGGAAAAAAACCCGGGGGTTTTCCCCCCCCCCAAAATTTTTTTTTTTTTTTCCCCCCTGGTTTTTTTTTTTTTTGGTTTTTAATTTTTTTGGTTTTTTTTTTCCCCTTTCCCCTTTTGGGATAAATGGTTCCCCCTGTGCCAGATACTTGCGGCGGGGTTGGGGGTGGAGGTGGGCCCAGTACATATCTGGGGGAATGTCAGTCAATTTAAGGTTTTTTGGTGCAATTTTTTTACAAATTAAATTTAGGAGGGTTACTAGCTTTGTGTTACCCAAGGGCCCCGGAGGAAACTTTACTTTCATGTTTGATTCCACAAATTTTGGTCTATAAAAAATCGTTACTCCGCCATTTTTTGCAAAGGGCCCCCAAGACCATCATCCCTAGGGGGCTGGCGATCCGCTGGGCCCACCGCTATTCAGAATGGTGTGCCCAGGTTTTTTTCCCCCATCTATCATAGGAGGAAACCCTGGGCCCCCCTCCATGACAGGGGAACGCTTTCCCTAGGGGCGTGGACCCCTTGGGTCACCTTCTTAAACTCCCCCCCAACCAAAATTCCCACTTTTGAACAAACTGTGATTCCCCCTTTGATTCTTATCTTAAAGTGGGTTTCCGCCGTAAATGGGGTATACCATTTTTTGATTGGTTGTTTTTTTTTTTTTTGGGATTTTTTTGTTTTTTCTTTTCTTTCCTCCCTTCTCTTCTTCCCTGTGTCTCCTGTTCCCCCCTTCATCCCTTACTACACTATTCTTGCCATCACGTATCTATGTATATGTGTATATATATACATATGTATACTCTTTCGGACTGTTGACGTATGGTTATCTTAGGTACATTATAGTCCTGTTATACTATCATTTATCTCTATATGCGTTTTTATGCTTGTCACTGATTTTTTTGTTGTGAATTGTGACTACACTTCAACTTATGTTACAGGCCTTAGGGCCTCACTTCTTTGCTAATATTGATATGTATTGTGCATTTTCGGAGATCCCCAAGTCTCCCTGTTTGCGTTTGTTTTTTTATAATCTGCCACCTTTCAATAAAGCATCTTTTGAATCAGAAAAAAAAAACAGGAATAGGTAGGACACTGTTAATGGACACATATTGCAAAATGACTTGTTTTTGCAAGATCTTTAACATAGCTAGCAATCCCTGTAGTGACACAACCCATTTAATACAATAAAAAAAAGAGAAACAAAGACGTGGTTGGCTTCCATCCTAAAAATGGTGGTTGAAAGACTCTTTTTTCTGTCACTTTTTAATCTGTGGGTCATACAGTTTTAAGGGTCATGCTGCATTCCAGGACAGGGATAGTCAATGTCCCGTTCAAGTAAAATGATGGTTCAAATCATACTGCCTTCTGGCACTTTTTAATCTGTGGGTCATGCAGGTTTAAGGGTCATGCTGTGGTGCAAGACAGGGATAGTGAATGGTCTGTGACTTTTTTTCTGTGGCTTTTACATACAATAGTTATAAGTGTATACCTGACCTGAACAAAAGAACGTCACAAATATCTTCAAAGTGGGTAGATGAAGTAATGGAAGCACGCGCCCCAACGCGCGTTTCGCAGTGACGTTCTTTTGTTCAGGTCAGGTATACACTTAAAACTATTGTATGTATTTATAACAGTATATTATGTTATTATAATGTATGTTTAGGGGTTACCTACCTTTTCATTGAACTATCATACATTTTGATGGCGTATAGTGAAGTTACGCATCTGTGTAGTTACCCTGTCATTTTTTACTCGTTTTTATGAATTTTGATATATCTAATAAAGTTATGCTCTTTTAAATTTAAGTGTGGTAGACCTTTTGTTGATAGGTGTATATACAGTTGTAATTATTGGTCTTACCTGGAATGTTCTGACATAGCCCTAATTTTGTTGTAGGTGGGTTGTGTAAGAATGAAGGTGTTGTTCCTCTCCCATAGACTTTAATGGTCATCTACGATAATCTATTATCGACTATCGGAAATCGTCTTGATAATTGCCGATATTGACTATCGACCCGATGACGATAGTCAACGTAATTGCTCATCACTAATTGTTACCCTAAGGAGAACTCATTTGTCCACCTGAAATGTGGAGAGACTCACCTTTGTTATGATGAATCAGGTGTGGATCAGCCAGGGTTTCCACCACCAATGCCTGTTGCATCGATTAGGTCAGCATGGTTTTCCCCACCCCAATTTGAAAAATGAGTCTGGATTTTCTGGCTTCCGATTCAGCTATAACTGATGATGCCCCCCACCTGATGGGCCCCAATTGCTGCCACTGCTCCCCCTAAAACCCACCTCTTACCATCGCTGGGATTACCACCCACCTCCCCCTCTTAAAAGGGCCATTATGTACCCTTTTATGCTCTGCCCCCTCCCACTCGATCTCCCCCATGCTGCTGCTCTGTCACCTCCAACTATTCACCATGTACCTCGGCTTGATGCTGTGCCGCCACCTCCTCCTTAGGTCATTGCTGCTGCCACCTTTAAAAAAGTGTAATTGGAAATTTTTTTGCCTATTCATCTGCCGCCCCCTTCCCCAATCTGTCATTGGCCATTCCGTGGGGCTACTCATCTGCTTCCAACAGACCACTCTCTCAGCGACCCCCCTTTTTGGGTTTTTAAATTTTTTTCCACCCTCCACCACTCTTGACGTTTTACATCTAGGTTTTCCCCCTTTTTTTTCTCTTCAGAAGGAATGAAAAGGACAAACACAACCTTGTGTCCCTTTTGGGGAACCGTAAGGCCCGTATGACTGTCACGCAAGGGGAGGTGCGGAGCCCCCAATGGAACCCCGCCCCTGTCCCCTGCCTGTTTTCGTGTGCCCTTGCGGCAGACGGCAATGGGGGACAGTCCCCTGCCTGCAAAAATGCTGGGGGTCAGGAGGAAGAAAGGTCGACAGTCCGGGGCAAACCCAAAAAGGAAAGCCAAACCCAAAACAGAACCAAAGGGGTAAAAGTAAACAAGCCGGGGGAAAAGCCAAACGGGGGCGAGGGGCAAGCAGAA
>JAODAL010043573.1:0-33714 GCA_025379985.1 Phyllomedusa bahiana
GGCACCTTTGGGCCCCCTTGGTCCAATTGAGATCATTGCAACCCCACACCCTACTGAGTATTGTTGCTGACCATGTCCATCCCTTTATGACCACAATGTACCCAACATCTGATGGCTACTTTCAGCAGGATAATGCGCCATGTCATAAAGCTGGAATCATCTCAGACTGGTTTCTTGAACATGACAATGAGTTCACTGTGCTCAAATGGCCTCCACAGTCACCAGATCTCAATCCAATAGAGCCTCTTTGGGATGTGGTGGAATGGGAGTAATTCGCATCATGGATGTGCAGGCGACAAATCTGCGGCAACTGTGTGATGCCATCATGTCAATATGGACCAAAATCTCTGAGGAATGCTTCCAGCACCTTGTTGAATCTATGCCACGAAGAATTGAGGCAGTTCTGAAGGCAAAAGGGGGTCCAACCCGTTACTAGCATGGTGTACCTAATAAAGTGGCCGGTGAGTGTAGGTAGGATAGAGGTCCCCCAGTGGGTACTTAGGTAATTTATATGTCTCCCAGTGGGTATATAGGTAGGTTATGTTTCCCAGTTGGTATGTAGGTAGGTTATAGGTCGCCCAGCATGTAAATAGGTAGGTTATAGGTCCCCCAGTGGGTATATAGGTAGGTTTAGTATAATGCATTTGTGAGCCCTATAAGGCTATGTCCCCACGACACCGGTTTGCGGACGGTTTTTCAGACGGTTTGCGGTTTTGCAAACCATCTGAAAAACCGGCCGCAAACTTTTTACACAGGTCGCTATGGAAACCCGTGCAGCAGTCCCCACTGCACAGTTTTCCGCCTGCCGCTTTTTCATACCGCCAGTGGCCCGAAAAACATTGTGCTTGTTCATTCTTTCATAAGGTTTTCGGACGGAATATGAACAAGTGAATGTGAAGGTGGAGGGCTTTTCGCAGCTAATCGCGGATAAACCGACCAGTATTTGTCCTGTGCCATGGGGACGCGCCCTAACAAATAAAAGGATGGTCCTGGAGAACCCCTTTAATTTTCAATGATATTCTAATTTTTGGGTATGCATTTGTACATTTACTCTTAAAACTTTCATTCAAGAGCACTGCACATAAAAACTGTTAAAATAACAGATCAATGTGTTCAACATTTATGTATCCCCCAGTCATCTACATAAACAAGAGCTTGTACTCTCAAAAATACTAAAACCCTGCAGGCAATGTGGTGTTTACAAGTTAATTCTGCACATTGCAAATAGTATGGTGGTACCAAAATCTACATTTTTCTACAGGGCACAGCATACTGAGCGGGTTTTTTTGCTACTATATTTGGGGCACAACACGCAAACCTTCCGTGGTTCTGCAGAATTGCCACCATAACTCTCTGAAAAACTGTGAGAGGCCTGGGTAAACATTTCTCTTGGATCACATGAAGATGTAGAAAAATATTTTGTGTAATTAAGAATGTGAACTTGATTTTTCACATAAGAAACTTCCTGTACATACAACCATGTTGTGATTGCCTTACATTGACAAGGAAGCAGACTAAGCTAAAGATCTCCTTACGAAATAATATTGTAAATAATTCCTCCCATGTTCCCTTCCGTAATGTAGCACCTTTTTTGGTTTTAGCACATATCAATAATAATCTTTATTTATATAGAAGCAAGATATTCTGCAGCACTTTACAATACAGAGGGTATAAGTAAAGACAAAACTAAACCTTACAAAGTAACACAGCTAATTTTAAGGCTATGTCTACACAGCACTGGACTCCTGCTGGATTTTCAGTGGATTCAAAATTTTGCATCTGCCGAAAATCCATCTGTAACCAAGGCTGTGTAGACTTCAATAGAAAATCTGCTGTATTCTTCACAGCACTGGTTTACTATTGAAGCCACCGGTCATCCGGCAAAAGATGTTCTATCTTCCACCAGATACTCATTGGATTCTCATACAGCCCATGTATTGGGCTGGCCGGAAATCCAAAAACTGTCTGCGGCTTTTGGTGCAAGCCCATGCCAAAGGCCGCGGTACAGCAATGTTAAAATGCTGTCAGAGTTTGGACTTTCAAATAAGTAGTATCCAAGGCTTGTAATTTTGTCATCATCCATGACTGTCCATATTCATTATCAGAAAGTCTTTATAAGTCCATGGGTGGGATTTCTTAAGATTTCCAATACAGCTGATTAGCACATCACCATAGCGACGTGTTGGAAGACAAAGCTTTCCTTTCTCAAGTTATAGTCATGGATGAGGATGAATCTATGTACTACCAGGTTTTTATATAAATTGCCACATAGTAAATGTTTATATATGCATATGAAATACTGTTTGCAAATTAGTAGTCAAAATTACAAGCCTTGGATACTATTTATTTTAAAGTCTGCAATAAGGGGTTAACGGAGAGGATACATGGTGTAAAGGCTTGCTGGAGTACAGAGTTATAATAAAATAATGGGTAATAGTGGATTATAGTGTTGGATTTTGGACGCCATTTTAATATTGCTTTGTAGACACAGTCGTTCAAATAGACATAACAGATCAAATAAGAGGTGTGAGGGTCCTGCTTTCAAGACCTTACAATCTATGTGGGAATATAGGTGAGAGGAAAGATGAGAAATGCTTAGTTTACACACAGCCATCTTTCATAAATATGGGGTAGTATACATAAAATTGGATGAAACAACCCCCTAGATCAGAACTGGCAATTCTATGGCCTATCTAGCTCTGACCAGCCTGTGTGAGATTTCCCATCATTACACGCAACTCAGTAGTCCCCAACGCTATCCGCCATCCGTTAAGGTCCCAATTCGATACCGGTCGCTAAGCTATCGGCTTGGGACCTTGGTGATCGACGTTGGTGGCGGCACTGGGGATTAACTGTATGTGTGTCCTTTGGATGCACATACAGTTGCAGGCTTCTGCGGAGCTCACCGGAGTACATAGCACAGGTTGTGTGAGAGTGTCATCATGCTGCCTGCGAGGCCAGATAACATCATCCCGTCTGTGCAGGAAGAAGACGGAGAACAGCGGGAGCTTCAGAGAGTGGGGGAAAGGTGAGTACTGTTATTTTTTTTTTTAATTAGCTTTCTCTACCTGCTGTTGGACATATAACCTGCCTATATACCTACTGGGGAACATATAACCTGCCTATAAAAACCTACAGGGGGACCTATAGCCTGCCTATGTACCTACTGGGAGACCTATAACCTGTCAATATACCTGCTGTGGGACCTATAACCTACCTATACACCTACTGGGAGAACTATAACCTACCTATATACCAACTAGCTTTTAAAAAACTAAAAGCGCCGAAGATACGATCGTAATCCTGTGCAGTGGAGACAGCCTTAGGGTGTCAGCCTTATTGTGTATTGGGGTGCACTTTCAAAGTGTTTATGACCTGTATTTTATGGTTTGTTACTTTTTAAAAGTTTCCAGCTTAAAATAAGATTTTTGTCTTTCCATTTTTGGCGATTTTATGAAGATGTGTGTAAGTGGACATAGGCTACCTAGACAAGTGCTATGTATGAACGGTGCCCATGTTGAAATGTAGGTTTGGTGCATATAAGTTGGGTTACATTTGTAAATCACCTATACCATTTTTAATGTAAAATTACACTTTGATGTGTAAGGTGCCCGTGTGGCTATGATTGTATTTTCAGAAAATATATGGATATGGGTGGTTAACATAACTTTTTAACACAATCAAAAGTATGAAAATTGTCCCAGGTAGCAGTGAATAAAGTCCAAAAATCCCTGGAAGGGAACATTCTTGCTATAAAAAAGTACATTTATTAATAGCATGTATTTTTTTTACATCAAGCAAAGACGACAATAACTCAATGTTGAGGAAAGATATAGAGAAACTAGCCCAAGTCTAAAGCTTCAAATTAGTCTAAAGTTTAAAAAGAGGTTTAAAGATTTTACGGTGCTGTTGGACTTGGCTAACCAAAAGTAACTAAGTTAACTGAAACAATGGAAAGGATTATAAAACTCCCTCAAGCAGGAAATGCAAAACATAGTGTTCCAAAAGATGTTTCCAGTCAGCTGTGTGCAAAATTTGGTGCATGTACAAACAAAAGGTCATGATATATGACATATGGAAGATCAAAAAAGACATCAAGATAGAAAAGTAAAAGAGAAGGTGAAATCAGAAAACTCTCACACTCACAAGCAGCAGCATGGAGGACATTAGCAGTAAGGAGAAGTGTAGCTGGATTCCATAATTTTTACGAGGGGTTGCAGTCCTTACCTTTTAGATATATTTAGACATATAACCTACCTTGCTAATAAAGGATCTGAGTGATGCAAATACATGTTTTAAACATATCTCCGATTGTCCATTTTTCAGAAATGCCAAGTAGATATCGAAAACTTTCTTCATTAATGGGTTCTGACATTCAGTATTGAGAAGCTGAGTCTATATTGTGAGAAAAAAAATGGAGATGTAGTTGAAGTTAAATCAATAACTCACTTCATGTGTTGCTGGAAAAAAAAACAAATGTGACAGATTTTAACAGATTGTAACAAGAATTTCCTCGTCAAAATCCTTGTGCAATCTGACCTTGCTATTCATTTGAATAGCTAGTCCGTGATGTAGTTCACATAGTAAACTACAGCGCGAATTTTCCACACCACGGATTTTAAGTTTGTGGTGTTTAAAAAAAAAATTAATAAACATGTTCATTCTTTTGATCAGATAATCATCGGATCCTGCTCATGGTGGTTGGGGGAGACTGAAGAGGAAACAATGTTGGAAACACGTCAGACTTTCCAATGCAACATCTGGACATAGCCATCGGGTACTTTTGCATAGGGCAGATCTGTTTGGGTATATATTGTGGATTTAAATGCAGATTTTGCTACATTGACTTCAATGGGAGAAAAATTTGCAGTAAAATCTGTGATAAATGTGCACCAAAATCTGTAATAGAATGAGCATGATAAGGAATTGAAAACCTCAGCATGTTTGTAAAGATTTGTAAAATGTCATCCACATCTCTGGTAATGTCAACAGCTGCATTTCTACCAGGTGTAAATTTACCTTAATGTGCTGCATTAAGAACACTGTATCCCAAGTAACATCATTCCCTAAATTTCCTGAATATGGTTAAAATTGAAGTGCTTATTTTTTCTTAAATAATTTGTTTCCGAAGGGTTTTACATTTAAACAAATTACATGTTTTAGTAATGCAAACACTCACCCTGAAGGTTTGTATGAAGAAAGAGATGGTATCCAGTACAGTTAAGGACACTTCAGTAGTAAGGTTACCTTCTAGCAATGCTTGATGTAAAATATCAGCTTCAGTGAAACCCGAACCTGTAGGTAAAGTATGCGGTAAGTATATTACATAGAGAACAACAATTATTTGTAAACAGCAAGAAAGTTAGTACAGAGATTGCATTTGTCTATAGACTCAAGGCCTAATATAGGGCTAAACCTTTTTTCCCAAATACGTGGTCAAGGGACAATACCAGTCACTTGAGTTTTATGTTTTCTTTGTAGCTAATAACTTGGCTATAAACTTACTAACATTTCACTTATAGACATATCACTTAAAGTATAGAATGAGAGTTGCTTTAAATGGAACTGATTACCTGACAGCTGCAGAAAACTCACACTGTGATATGTTAGTAAGTGTTTAAGAAACAAGAAAGCAAGAGTTTTGCATAGTTAAGTGTGTATATATGTAGAACACCTAAGAAAAGATGAAGGCTACAAAATATAAAACTGAATGGTTCTGTAGAAAAACAATATATCATCTACAAGTAAAACACCTCATAACCAAATAAAAGATATATTTTTATTTAAAATAATTAACATAAAACTATATACAAATACAATGGCTAATAACCTGTGTAAATATATTCCACTACACATAAGTAATGTGTATATATTTTAAGACAGTGACAGGCGGCGTTATTGAGGGAATCCATTTCCCCTAGAATGCTCTCCTATGTGACCATAGGGAACACATGGACAGATACGTGTCACCGAAAGGCCTGGCTTCGGTGAAGGGAGACCGGCAGTTTTGTCAGTAACAGTAAGTTACTGATACATCTTAGGGCGACATGTATGAAGGGGCTTTACGCCAGTTTTCTGGCGTACACTGCGCCTCCCACCCCGGGAATCCCGCTGTCGGACGCAGCGTTGGGCAATTTCGGCTGCACCGCATGAAGGGGCGGGCAGTGGGCGGCGTGGCACGGTGGGGCGCGGTGTAGGCGTTCCGGGGCGGGACGCGGCGCGCTCGTATAGTCCGAGGCATGTACCTCGCGGCTCGCCAAATCGCGGCGCTCGGCAGCTCCGACAAGCAGACCTGGTTTTTTTTGGTCTAAATCCCCCGGCCGAGGCGAAGTGAAGCAGGATGGGAACATGCGAGGAAAAGCGGATCAAAGACGCGACAGAAGTCTCGGCGCTCCGCTTCCGTGCAGCAGGAGTGTGATTCCCGAAAAATCGCCTTTAATAAAGGCGGAAAACAGTGTCATAAAAGAGCTGAATGTACAAAATACACATAATAAAAAAATTTTTTTTTTCCCAAACTCTAGAACGGCACAATATCAAGAAATATGATATTGGAAATTGCCGGGAAATACAGTAATTCAAATTCTGAAACCTATTTCATTGGTCGGCATAAACCAGCCAATCAGAATAGGAGCGACAAAGTCCCATTCTATCCTATGGAGGAGTTTGGACCAATCAGAATCCACGGCGGGATAATTCAAAATTTACAGTAAAAAGACAGAAAAGAGCCGATTGGCTGAGCTAGCGGGAGCTTGGCTATCCCAGCCAATCAGAGCGCGAGCTACGTCTCCCATTATAGTATATGGAGAGATGGGCGCACTGAAATCTCGGCGCTCAGCGCCGTGCGGCATGAAGTATTAATAAAAAAAAATATTTTTATTAAGTGTAATACATGATCTGATAAAGAGCAGAACAATTGATAAAATAAAGCAGTTAAAAACCCAAACAGCGCGTTTGTCGCAGAGACCGGCGCTACATAGGGAATTGCCATAGAGAGAATTGCCGGGAAATACAGTAATTCAAATCATGTTTTTTTCTTTATTTTCGATGCACCCATACTATTGATCCTTGGCTAACGAAAATAAAGAAATAAACAGATTTTGGGAATTAATATTTTTTTTTTTGTTAGCCACATATTAGGATTCCTTTTATATACACATCGTGACAACTTGTGTAGTGGTTATAATGTGATTTCGGCCATATACAGTTTGTTTTTCAGATTGCATTAAAAAAACCCATAGGAGCGTCGCTCGCCTCTCCCATTGGTCCAAATTACGGCGCTCTTTGAAATTAGCCAATCACAGAGCGCGCTCCTGAATTTCTTTTCCCCATGAACGCTATGAGAAAGAAAGCTCGCGCTCTGTTTGGGCTAAGCTGGATGAGCCCCCGCTGCTTCAACCAATTCAGCTCGTTTCTGCCTTTTTACTGTATTTTGAACTGTCCCGCCTTTGAATAGATTGGTCCATTTTTCTCCATAGGCTAGAATGGGGCTTGTCGTTTTCCTATTCTGATTGGCCCAATTCTCCTCCATAGGATAGAATGGGACATTGTCGCTCCTTTTTCTGATGGCTGGTTTATGCCGACCAATGAGAATAGCTTAAACAATTTGAATTACTGTATTTCCCGGGCAATTCTCTCTATGGCAATTCCCTATGTAGCCCCCGGTCTCGGCGACAAACGCGTTGTTCGGGTTTTTAACTGCTTTATTTTTATACAATTGTTCTGCTCTTTATCTGATAATGTTTTACACTTTATAAAAGATTTTTATAATTAATACTTCATGCCGCCCCGGCGCCTGTGCGCCAGATTTCAGTGCGCTCTCTCTCCATAACTATAGTGGGAGAAGTAGCTCGCGCTGTGATTTGGGTGAGCTAGGCGAGCCCCGCTAGCTCAGCCAATCAGCTCTTTGCAGCCTTTTTACTGTATTTTGAACTGTCCCGCCGTGGATTCTGATTGGTCCAAAAATCCTCCATAGGCTGAATGGGCTTTGTCGCTCCTATTCTGATTGGTCAAACTTCTCCATAGGCTAGAATGGGACTTTTTCGCTCCTATTTCTGATTGGCCGGTTTATGCCGACCAATGAGAATAGGTTTCAGGATTTGAATACTGTATTTCCCGCAATTTCCAATATCATATTTTCTTGATATTGTGCCCTTCTCGAGTTTGGGAAAGTGATTTTATTTTTTAAGAAGTGTATTTTGTACATTCGCTCCTTTCTGGGCACTGTTTTCCGCCTTTATAAAGGCGATTTTTTTTGGAATCACACCGCTGCACGGAGAGGAGCGCCGAGACTTCTGTCGCGATCTTCGATCCGCTTCCTCGCATGTTCCGATCCTGCTTCACTTCGCCTCGGACGGAGGTTTAGACCCAAAAAATGTAGAACGCCCTTAAAAGGCGATTTTTTCTTCATAATCCGCCCCCGACATCTGGAATGATTTTTCGCCGCTCCAGCCTGTCTCGCATCAAACAGATTCTCGGCGGCCCGTCCCGCACTGCACCCCACACACTGGCGAGGCGCGGCGGACTTTACCCGCCATGTATGGGGCACTTCCTCGGACGGCGAAGCATAGGGGCAGCGCCGCACAGCGCCCATGTCCCCGCAACATCGCCTCATACGCTGGCGAGGCGCGGCGGACTTTACATGATATGTATGTGCGCCGCCCGGCCGCGACATAAATCAGGCGCAGATTCCGCCGGAAAACTGGCGGAAAACGGCGCCTCGACCCGGCGGGATTCATACATGTGGCCCTTAGTGTTTAGTATAGTGACTCCAAGTCACTTGTTCCGGGCCGGTCTTTTCCTGGAGTGGTCAAAGAGAAGGGTGGGTGGCCACACTCACACGTACCACGTGAGGCTAGTTTCGGGCTTCATAAAACTTGGGCCTGCAGGTCTGTTTGTGCTGCTGCCGGTGGAAAGCTAAAAGCCACATTGTAAGTAGCACATTGTTCTTTTGTTTGGTTCCTGTACAAGGGGCACTGGTGTCTCTTGTATAGTGAGGGCCATTCCTTGTTTAATTAGAACCCGGCCGAACAGGTTTTGTTTTGTATGCTTAGCCTGACCACAAGGCTGTATTGTTTCTGTTTCCCTTTAAATATATATATAGTGTACATATATATGTGGGCATGTACCAAAGAATATCAACATTCAGAAGCCCCATGACAGGAGGAGGCAACCAGTCAGTAAGTATGTATGTACTCTATTTGCTAAAAAGTCCCTGAATTATATAGTCCACATTAAGGGAGGCTGTATAGCAACAGACACCCTCTCCATGCAGCTTTCTGTCAGGGCACAGAAAAACACATGGCTGCAGCTTGGTAAGGTGAGTATAATATCTGGTCACTAGGTATAAACTCCATGTTCATCCACATTTATTTGTGTACTTACATAAAAACATCACTCAGCATTAGCAGTGAAAAAGCATAACAAAAAGAAGAGACACGTCTGTTTATAAGAATGTGGTCATTTTTGTCTAGCCATTGCTATGAGTAAGAGCGGCTAGTGTATGCTCGAAACGCGTAAGCTGATACACTGTTGAGTCTTTTCTTTTTGCCACAGTTTTTCACTGCTAATGCGGAGTGATGTTTTTATGTCAGTACACAAAAAAAGTTGATATTTTTATTGGATTTACAAGTACCATGCTGGATTAATCTAAATTGTACTGTGAATATTGCTGGATCCTGGAACGGTTTTACATGCATATGCACACCTGGTGGGATAAACTGGCTACTGCTGTTTCTCCATAAACTCCATATTTACATTAGACTTCCAGGGAATTATAGATTATCTCCTGTGAAATATCCTAGACCAACAGGTGTAAGCCCACTGCTAACACTAGACCAGTGAAGAACAATAAATCATCTTCCCTGATATATCGTAAATCTGGTCTTTTACCTTATACCACAAGGTAATAAAACATTACCACCTCTTTTACCAGGGGCGTAACTAGAGAAGCCAGGGCCCCAAAGCAAACTTTTGGATGCGCCCCCACCCCCCCCCCCTCCCTCGCCCACCTCCCTGACCACGACCATGTACCAGGACATGCTGTTAGATAATGTAGATAATACAAGGGGCAAATACCTCACCATACATCTCACCATCATACTGCTACCAATCAAATCCCACTATACTAAGACCAGCATTACCAATAATGCTATTACATAAGGACCTGATTATACCACCAGAACACGACCACAAATTACCACCAAATAGTGACTAAATAATACCAGTACACTATTACTGATCAGTCTACAAAGACCAATACTGTCTAATAATAATATATAATATAGTGACCATATAGTGGTATATACCAGTGTACACAGGCTCTGCAGACTGTATATTACCTCCATACAGTGACCATATAGTGGTAGACACCAGTGTACACAGGCTCTGCAGACTGTATATAACCACCATACAGTGACATATAGTGGTAGACACCAGTGTACACAGGCTCTGCAGACTGTATATTACCTCCATACAGTGACCATATAGTGGTAGATAGCAGTGTACACAGCCTGTGCAGACATATAAGTGATTACAGTGCAGTTACATCTTGTGACTCACAGGTGACGTTTCTCTGACCAGTCATTGACTCTCTCTTTTGTTCTGCATCCGGTCCAGTCCGCCATCATGATGACTTCTCCCGACCACTTGTCCCTGCAGATTTAGACACAAATATCTTAGAATCCTGACTTTTCCAGCACCTGCCCCCCTGGCTATATGGGGTCCATTTAGGCAGGCCGGGTTTAGATAGGATATATGGGGCCCCCAAATAGGCAAGGTTTAGGTAGCCAATAGAGTGCCCATATAGGCAGGCAGGGTTTAGGTAGCTCTAGGGAGCCATACAGGTAGACAGGGGTTAGGTGGGCTATAGGGGCCATATAGGTTGGGTTTAGGTAGCTAAAGGGGCCCCATATAAGTAGACCGGCAGGCTTGTGGGGGTATACGGCAGGCATGTGGGGGTATACGGCAGGCATATGGGGGCTGTATAGGCAGGCATATGGGGGCTGTATAGGCAGGCATATAGGGGGCTGTATAGGCAGGCATATGGGGGTGTATAGGCAGGCATATAGGGGGCTGTATAGGCAGGCAGGCATATAGGGGGCTGTATAGGCAGGCAGGCATATAGGAGGCTGTATAGGCAGGCAGGCATATAAGGGGGTTGTATAGGTATGCATATGGGGGGTATAGGCAGGCATATGGGGTGATATAGGCAGGCATATGGGGGTGCATAGGCAGGCATATGGGGGTGCATAGGCAGGCATATGGGGGTATAGGCAGGCATATGGGGGGTATAGGCAGGCATATGGGGGGGTATAGGCAGGCATATGTGGGGGTATAGGCAGGCATATGGGGTAGGTAAAATAAGAAATAGTTTACTCACCTCGGTCCACGCTCCCCCGATGCGCCGCTCGCACTGCTGCTCTCCCTGCAGCCTCTGCGCTCAGCGCGGGCAGCGCGGTGATGTGACGTCACCGCGCGCGCCCACGTGACCACAGAGCGCCGGCAGGGGGAAGTAGCAGAGCGGAGCGATCGGCGCTCCGTTCTGCTAGCTCCAGCCAGCGCTGCCTCTAAACACTCGGGCCGGAGGGCCCGGGCGTTCAGAGGGAGTATGCGGCGGGCCCCTCAGCTCCCCGCCCGCCGCAGTGAACTGTTAAGTTCACTGCCGGCAGGCTCAGGAGCGGCATTACCGGGGTAACGGACGCGGTAGCAGCTGCCCCGGGGCCCCCCTAAGCGCAGGGGCCCCGTAGCAACTGATACCCTGGTAGTTACGCCCCTGTCTTTTACCCTAAAATACTAGGTTTTCGGAACCACTAAATAGACCTAGACTACCAAGCAAAAAGACACTACCTTAGACCTACAGAGCTACTGACATTAAAGGGGTTGTCTTGCTACAAAGATTAGCTTTAAACATGTAGGGAACACTAAATGAAGACGTTTTCCAAATATATTGCTTTATTCATTTTTTTTTTTTGAGGAGCTACAAGTGATTTTATCACCTTCTGAGGGCTTTCTAGTTTCCCAAATGACCCATGTACTACTTCTTCCCTGCTGTTTGTTCTATCTGATAACAGGGAGTGACGTCATCACACAGGTGGAGGCAGCACAGAGCTCCAGACAGTGAGAGCTTTTTTGTTATCTGATCTTTCAGACAAAAGACCGTAATTATTACTGTTTACTTTAACTCAGAAGCTTCCCTGATCCTGACAGCATGAGATTTATCTCATTAGCAAAAGTCTGAATACATGGAGCTCATATGCTAATTACAGACAGCTTGACCAGGAAGTGACAGAGCAAAGCAGCATTATTTCATTCATACATCCTATGAAACTTTGAGATGAGACAACCCCTTTAACTCCTCCATTCACTTAGAATACCAGTGAAGCTTTTAATAAGTATAAACTCTTTTTTTCTGGTTATTTTTTTACTAAACCTGGTTGCAGCCTATATTTTGGTGTGTTTTAGAGTACAAAAAGCATTTGTGTGGGAAGGATTTACTACAGGAGTAATTTGAAGTTCCTGGGCAACAGGCAATCTGTAACAGGGTCTACCAACATTGAGGGAGACATGTATGAAGGAAAGTGCTTCGAAGTGAATTGCCGAGTCTCATTTTCAGTGTATAATGCGCCTGAATGTATGAAAGTGTTTTTTTGTGAGATTAGTAATGCAACTAACATGTATAAAGGCTATATATCAGTTGGAACTAAAAGAAAAGTCATTAGAACAGCATGTCAGGGAATAGAAACTATGGTACTGATCTTGCTTGGTGGACCACAGGTCCCAGCAATACCTGTGCTGTGCTGGCTCTTGCTGTATGTAGAATAAATGGTGAGAGCAGCAATAATAAATTTCAAATTTAATGTAGTAAAAATTAGAAATTGTAATATCTGAACATCATCATCAGTGGGTTATTTAATGTAAAACTCGTTTTAGATTCTATTAAATTTAAATACATTTATAGGAGATATTTTTATATTTTTGGGATATTATATATTTTTATATGATAAAAATTTTTATTAATTTTAAATAATTTAATTTTATATAGTTTGATAATTATCAGAAATTACTTTTATTATTGTACTGGTGTAAGTTGAGAAATAAGGGACACTTTTTGCCCTAATGGCAAATCTAGCTCCACTTAGACTCCTCAGGCTAGGTTCATACGGCTTAAATGCAGGGCGTAATTACGCCCCGCAATTACGCCATGTGGCTGGGGGCGGGAGCGGGGGAGGGAGTGGGGGCCGGCACCTCGCCAGCCCATAGACAATCATTACCAGCGGTGCGTATACGCCGCTAGTAATTCACATGTCACTTATCTCCCTGTCCGACGGATTCGCCGAGCAGGGAGAGGAGACGTAATCCATAGTTCTCTATGAGAACTGTGGATTACCATAATGGCTGGGACGTATTCCAGCCGTAATTTGCGCACTCCGGCGCGTAATTACGGACTGAAATACGTCCTATTTTAAGACGTGTGAATATAGCCTCAGGTAGACCAAATTGAAATAGGTCTGCCTGTCTGAGCAGTAATGCGCCTGGTTTTGCCGACCCACATTCATATATGTGTCTAATATTACGAGTGTGGTGCGACACGCCCCAGGAACACCCCCAGAATGCCTCCAGAACGTCCTCAAAACGCACCCTCATGTTAGGCGCATTAGAAAGTGTTGCGTCTTACAAACAATGCGCCTAACACATTCGTTTGGTGCATTAGACATCGTAGCCGGCTCACTTTGGTGAATTTGATGCCAGAAAAAGGTGAAAAACCCGATCATACATGTCTCCCTAGGTGTAATTTACAGCAGGGGTCTCTTCATATGTGGCTAGGGCTCCTGTAATGGGTACAACTACAACCTCTGTATCCACTATTATTATGGCCCTGGGGTTCCTGGAACACTTGGAAGATGAACCAAGTTTGTCATGTTTTTACGACCCATTACATTTCTACACCAGTGCTAGGAATAAACATTATAACTATAGTTTTTGTAGTTGTAAAGTGTTTTAAATACTTACTATGATTAAGTGTGAAGGAACTTTCTAAACTGCTGAGATGTTGTAGACGTGTGGCTCCAGCTCTACTCCGCAGAGCAGGCATTGTTTGAGATTTTCTGTCTCCTGCCACAAAGTGCTTAGATATCCAGGCATCCTGAACTCTAAAAAGACAGTTGATCATGGTTATTATTGCTTATTAAAGATAAGTTCACATTATAAACCAACCGTACATTGCCAATATACATCTGAATACCTGCTAAACGCTATATAGATATATGTGGCAAAGTAGCCACTGTGGACCAAACGTTTTCAACTTGTGACTATTTTAGTCTGTTTTCATTTGTAAATGCGACATATGTAGGGTAGAAAAGCGTAGTACACTTTTAGGTATTCAGGTGTATATTGGAAACGTGGAGCTGGTCCCCAAAAGAAAGGCCGGGCAGACCGACAGGTCAGATCAAGTTTGTTTACAAGGTAATAAACGGGTACTAAAGAAATCTTGTAGACACCTAAACAAACTAACAAAATAAATACTGAAATTAGAATTTTGCTATTACAGCCCAAAGACATATAGGAAAAAACATACACATAAACAGTGCAAGATACATGGATTTTATATCTAATGGTGGAATGTACTGCTACTGTTCATACTACAGTTTAGGAAAAATCATAGCGCATGCACTCACTTTATAAAATTAGCTCAGCTTCACAACACACACACAGTATATAGGCAGGTGTATCATTCTATCATTAGAAAAAAAGTAGGTAATGCACATTGCAATGTTTATGAATTAGGTGCTCAATGGAAGGTCCCTTGAGAGTACTGGCAATAATATTGAGGAATATCCAGGGCACACTATAATATGATAGAAAAGATTTTATTTCATCAAAAAAATTAGAAAACATCAAATAAATATGTGATCAATAGGAATGGGGTTATTTGTAGAATTATAATGAAATGTGACACTAATTAAAGAGAACCTGTCATAGTTTATGCCTCTCTTGCTGAGGACAGTACAAGCTAGTGACAGACCTGCTGTTTCCAGAGCTGTGTCCCTTATTCTGTAAGATGCTGCAGTTTTAGAGTATTTAGTGCTCAAATCTGCAGTTTTCAGCCAGAAAAGTCATGAAGAGTCAATTTTAAACCCCGCCCACCTGAGGCTAGCCCCGCCCACCTCATAACTGATTAACCTATTACTTTGAGTAGGTAGAAACATGTGAATAACTGTCAGGTGGCCGGGGCTAGCCTTTGGTGGGCGGGGCTAATACCTGCTCATGAATAAGATTTGAGCATTAAATGCTCTAAAACTACAGCATCTTACAGAATAAAGGGACACCGCGCTGGAAACAGCAGGTCTGACACTAGCTTGTGCTGTCCTCAGCAAGGGGGGGATAAACTATGTGACAGGTTCTCTTTAAGTACTTGCAATGAGAGATCTCAGTGTGCAAGAACACCAACACAATGGTGTACATCATCTGTCTGCTACTAAGTAGGTAAAGGGAAGTTGTTACATAAAACCAGGTTAACATGGTTAGCGCCAGTCTTGGGATGCAGTACATCATCCATCTGTTGCTCAGCAGATTATAAGACGTTGTGTTAGTAGTATTCTTTGGGCCTTGCTTTGTCAGTGGAATGTATAGAGTATCAAATCTAGTTACGGTCTAAATATAGAGGCTGGCGTATTCCTGCGGTATTCTTTCACGATCTCCAGTAGGTATATAACTGAAGTAATTTTGATGGATAGAATAGGTACTGCTATAAGCCACTAAATTTCGGTCCAGTCCTGGACCTTTCTCAAGGGAGCTCCATTCGAATGTATGTGAGAGCATGGAGCAGTGATTCGCACATAAATCACACAACATTGAGTAAAAGGAGACATACAGAGGGAAGATATACAGTTGGGTAGACAGCTTTGTACTGAAATAAAAATAGTTTTGTTCATAACTGGAAGTCTTGTTAGGATCTCGGTAGCAGATTATGTTAAAAATGAAAAAAACATAGTGCAGCAGGCAAGACTCAGGCACCGTTTGTGATCCAACACTTTTTATTTTACTTATTTTACTTTTTTTTGCTCCAAAGGTGGAATGAAAAAAATGGGAATACAAATGGAGATATGAATAGAGCCTAAAGTATTGGAAGAACAATGGGTTGGTGTAATGCATTTCACACGTTTCAGGGATGATTTGATTCTTTCCTAGTGGCCATATTGGATGTCTCAATGCTGTCTCAATGATGTCACTGAGAAGCAGCAACTCAGAAGACAATGTCATCAAATTTTGATAATTTGTCACATTTTTTTAATGTCTTATAGGGAACCTAGTAGTATAATGTTGTACCGTGTTAGCCATAGAAAGTAGTAGAAGAGTGAAGACGATACCTTTTTCAGGCTGAGTATATTTGATATTTGAGGGATCCTGTCACATAGATTATGTCCCCCTTGCTGGGGACAGCACAAGCTAGTGACAGACCTGTTTCCAGTGCGGTGTCCCTTCAGAGCATTTAGGGCGACATGTATGATTTTTGGTGCCCAGACGCCAATTTTATTGCGCACAATAGTAGTGTATAATGCGCCTGAATCTATGAACCCGGTCTACTGCAGGTCATAAATCAGGTGCATTCTAGTGCAAAAACGCCAATTCTGCCTCAGGTGAACCACTTTTAAAGTTGTTTACCTGTTCCAGCAGTAATGCGCCTGGATTTACTGTACTGAAGCAATAATTGTGTAGCTTTGTATGGTTGCAGTGTGCCCCGCCTCCAGATCTCAGGAGCATTACATACATGCTTAAATTTGTCAGTTTGTAGCCTGTTGGCCAGAGAAGAGTCCAGCTTATTCAAGCAGCTCCTCCCATCCATGGCTAGCCCCTGTCCACTTGCTGGTTATTCAAGTTTCTAGCTATACAAAGTAATAGGTTTACTCAGCCATGAGTAGGTGGGGCTAGCCTTTGATGGGCGGGGATAACACCGGCTCATGAATAAGCTGTACTCTTCTCTGGCAGAACAGGCTGCAAACTGCCAGATTTGAGCATTAAGGGGGATATGTATGAAAACTGTCTTGGTCTGAGACTTTTCTTGTTGCCCACAGCAACCAATCAGAGCGCCCCTTTCGTTTTTTCAGAGAACTATATGAAATTAAAGGGGGGCTCTGATTGGTTGCTATTGGCAACAAGGAAAGTCTTAAACCAAGATTTCATACATGTGGCCCTAAATGCTCTGAAACTAGTGCATCTTACAGAATAAGGGACACAGTGCTGGGAACAGCATGTCAGTCACTACTGTGTGCTTCCCTCAGCAAGGGGGCATAACCTATGTGACAGGTTCCCTCTAATATCGGGTATATCTAATTTTTTTGTACTATAAAAGTTTTATTTCTATTATTTTACTATGTGGTGCCCCTGCCAGGAAGGTATGGTGGGGTGGAGGTTCATTGCTATTAATGTGTTCTCAACCTCAGCTCCTGGCATTGAAGCACAATCAAGCTTAATCCTGTAAATATTGTTGGTATTCACAAACCTTACACAATCGCTATGGTTTCTGCTACATGACTTGTGTTACAGGTAGTCTACCACTCTTAGGGCTTGTTCACACGACGTTTTTGTGATCCGTTTTACGGATCCGCAAAACGGATCTAACAATTGTCAGTGTGATTAACATTGAGTTCAATGACAAAAGCGCATCGCTGTTCCCACGGGAGATCGATGATGCACTTTTGAGGGCTCTCCTGCACTGCGCTTTTTGCATCCGCTTTAAGAAAAGAGAGAGAGAGAGAGAAAGAGAAAGAGAGAGACAGAAAGAGAGAGATCTGAAAACGCATCCGGAAAGCGGATCCGTAAAACGCAACTCGAAAAGCATGCAATACGGATCCAAATAAAGCATCAACTGTTGCGTTTTTCGGATCCGCTTTCCGGATGCGCTTTTCACTCCTGAAAAAACGGATCCATAAAAAGGATCAAATACGTTGTGTGAACAAGCCCTTATAGGTTTCTATCTTCCTTTCATAATCTCTTATGCAGATGTTATAGCTGAATTCCACTGGTAAATAAATAGCAGTTTACTTTATAACGTAATAGTTTAAAGCTACAACTACAGGAGGTGCCAAATCTAATTTTTTTGTTTTGTTTGTTTCAAATAGGAACTATAGTATGCGTAATAAACTTAGGCAACACAATTCGTCAAAGATATTCAAAAATTGGAAAAATAATTGAAAAATTTTCAGATGGATTGTTTGCTTGGTCATGAGGTGATCTATGAATGATAATTTATTAAAAAGAAATACTAAAGTTACAATTTATGGAATTTCAACCATTTCCAAGCTCAATCTTTTCGTCTATTGGTACAGCTGTACTTGCAAGAAGCAGAAGAAAAGTAGAAGAACGGAAACTTGCAGGAGCAGACTACTCAGCATTTAGCTGTAGTCTGTAATAATAGAAACAGGTCTGCTGTGGATGTATATATATATATATATATATATATATATATATATATATATATATATATACACACACACACAATAGGATTTTTTTCTTAATGGCAATTAGGAAATTTGGTTTATTTTTTTTCATTTTATTTGCACTGGAGCAATAAAAATGTTTGTGAAGATGTCCTTAGGCTACATCTACAGTCATGGCCAAAAGTTTTGAGAATGACACAAATATTATATTTTCACATGATCTGTTGCCCTCTGGTTTTCATGTGTGTATGTCAGATGTTTTTATCACATACAGGAATACAAGTGCATCATATTATGATTAACAAAAGCTTTTATTGGGAACAGTTTAGAATGAGTTAATGCAGCAAGTCAATATTTGCAGTGTTGACCCTTCTTCAGGGACCTCTGCAATTCTCCCTGGCATGCTCTCAATCAACTTCTGGACGAAATCCTGACTGATAGCAGTCCATTCTTGCACAATCCCAAAGCTTGCATTTTTTTCACAAATTTTTTGGTTTTTGTTTTGGGCCACCCCTCTTTGATGATTGAAACCCCAAAGGGTTTTTAATTTGGGGTTAAGATTTGGGGAGTTTAGGCCCTGGACCCAAAATCTCTGTTCTGTTCCCGAGCCAAATTTTTTAAACACCTTTTTCTTTATGGCAAAGGGGCCCTTTTCCCTATGCTGGAAAAGGCATTGGGTTTATCACCCCAAAATGCTTTTGGCGGGTTGGGATAAGTTGTTTTTTTAGGGAATTTTGGTCCAATTCTTTATTCATGGATGTGTTTTAGGCAAGGCTGTTAGAAGCCCTTCCCCCTTTGGTGAGAAACAAACCCCCCCCCTTTGAAGGTTTCTGGGATGCTTTTTGTTTATGAGACAAGATGGTGGTATCGCCCCAACCCCTTTTTCTTCTTCGAACAAGCTGTTTTTTCCGGGTGGGTTTAAAAAAATTTGGGAAAAGGGGATTCTTTTAGAGGAAAAAGACTTTTCCCCCGTCCTCCCAGTCCACTCCCTTTTCCGTTGGCGAGTATCAGTCTGGGTTTTGATGTTTTTTTGGAGAGGATTGGTTTTTGCTGCCCACTTACTTTGAAACCCGGCCTTGTCCTTTGGGCTCTCCCCACAGTGCGTGCCGGTGCACTCACACCTGCTGGCCTTTCCATTCCTGGCAAACTCTTTTCAATGCTGGTTTTGCCGATTCCCAAGCTGAAAACCCCTTTTTAAAAGACCCGGGCCTGGCGGGTTGCTGGTCTTTTTTTGGGGCCCTTTGGGGTTCCTTTTTTGGGAAAAATGGAACCCCTTCCTTTAATTCCTTGATGATGCAATAGATTGTTGACTTTAGGGCCCAAAATTTTTTAGCTGCCCTACCTTCCCCCGTTAGGCCGTTTTGTGCAGGCAATGATTTAATGCACATGTTTCTTTAGAGGTAAAACCCTATTTTAAAAGAAGAGAAACAATTTTTGCCAAGCACCAAACCCCCTTTTTTTAAAAAGTCCAGTGGGTGTGATTTTTTCTTTCATGACAAAAATGATTTTTCCAGGCCCCGTTTCCCCATAAAAACCCCCACCCGTGTTAAAGGGGGCAAAACACCCGAAAGATGTTTAGGTTCTTTTTTAAGGGGGGCCTTTCCAAAAGAAAAATTTAAAAGGTTTTTTTTGGGGGAAAAAGTTTTTTTTTAGGAAATATTGACTTTGCAAATTTTAAATTTTGTTAAGCGTTCACTTTTATTAAAAATTCTGGAGTATATGGGAAAAATTTCCTTATAAAAACCCGTGCCCGTAGGGTTTGTTTAAAAAATTTAACCCTTTGTATCTTTTTCAAAACTTTTGGCCAAAGGAAATTTTTACATGACAGTGGGGTTTACTGTCGGATTGTTAAGTGGGTTTTAGTTTTTGAATCAGCAAAAAAATCCGGGCTGTTTTAAAACATTCCCCCAAAAGTTTTTACAAAGGGGTTGAGCGGGAGTTTACAACCCGCCCCCAAAAAAAATTTAAAAAAAAAAAAAACAGAGTTTTAAAAATGATAGATACAAAAACCAAAACCCGGGGAAATTTTTTCCTTTCCCTGTAGAGGTAGCCTCAGGGGTTCATTCAGAAAGTTCAGCCCTTTTGAAGTAGTTTTTTTTAAAACCCAAAACCCAAAAATGGATTTCAAAGAAGGGGTAGTTTCAGTCTTTCTTTTAAAAACCGTGTCCTCCCAATAAAAGGGGGTGGGCAAAAAAAATTTCCCATGGGGGGCCTGGGAAAGTGCCGGGTGGTTTTGGGGGGCCCGGAAATAATAAAAAACCTAGGGGGGAAGGGGGGGGAAAAAAATTTTTTTTTGGGGGATTTCTTTGTGGAAACCCTTTCTGGGGGATGATTTTTTACACCTTTTCAATATACTGATGGTAACCAAATAAGGCAGGTATTTAAGCTCCCCTTTAGGCAGGTATATAGATCGGTAAGCTCCCTCGGCAAAGGGATATAAAATAGGTAAAGTCCCCTAGGGGCCCGGAATAAAATAGGTAAAAGCCCCCCTCAGGCTGGGTATATAGATAGGTTTAAACTCCCCCTAAACAGGTTATAGTTTGGTAAGCTCCCCCAAAGGGTGGTATATTTATAGGACGCTCCCCTCCCGGGGTAATAGATAGGTCCCGCTCCTAGGCTGGTATATAGATAGGTAAGCTCCCCCGGGAGATATATAAAATAGGTTTCGCTCCCTCAGGCCGATATTTAGATAGGGGACAAGCCCCCTGAGGAGAAAATTTTTGATAGGGACGCTCCCCTTTAGGCAGAAAAAATAGATAGGTTAAAAATCCTGAGGCAGGGAATATAAGGGTAGGTAAGCCTCCTGAGGCAGGGGTATAGATTGGTACAGTCCCTTTAGGGAGGGGATCTAATTTAAAAAATTTACACAGGCAGGTTATAGTAGTTAGGCCTCCCCTACAGGGGTATTTAAAGCTCCAAAACAGGGCAGGTATATAGGGTTTGGGCTTCCCACAGGAGGTATAGAGAAGTTAGGTGTGTCCCAGGCAGGTATTGGGGTTTTTTGTTTCCAGGGAGGTATATAAATTAGGGGGGTGTCCCAGGAGGGAAAATAGTTCAGGGTGTGTCCCCAGGCAGGGTTTTTAGTTTTGGGTGTCCCCCAAAGGGAGGGTTTTATTGGGCAGGCGTTGGGGGCCCAGGGCAGGTAATAGTTCCCGGCGTTTTTCCCAGGCAGAAAATTAAAAGTCAGGCGTTTTTTTCCCCCGGCAGATATATAGTTAGATGTGTCCCCCCGGGGGTTTATGAGTTTGTTAGGTGTGTCCCCCCGGCAGGGTTTTATAGTCAAAGGGGTGTTTCCCCGGCAGGTATATAGTAGGGTGTTCCCAGGAGGTATTAGTTGGTGTGTCCCCCGGCGATATATAGTCAGGCGTGTCCCCAGGGCAGATTTTATAGGTTTGGCGTTTTCCCCCGGAAAGGGAAAAAGTCAGGGTTTTTCACCCAGGAGGTATTTAGTCCGGCCCTTGTCCCCAGGCAGGTATATAGTTAGATGTGTCCCCCGGCAGGTATTTGAGATTGTTTTTGGCGGGGTCCCCGGGGAGGGGTTTTAGTCAGGGTGTCCCCCGGCAGGGGTTTTTAGTCCCGGGTTTTTGGGCCCCCCGGGGGTTATTTGTAGGTGTTTTTCCCCAGGCAGGTTTATAGTAGGTGTTTTCCCCCGGGATTTTTATAGTAGGGGGTGGGCCCCAGGAGATAAAATGTAGGTTTGTCCCCGGCAAATATATAGTCAGGGTGTCCCCCGGCAAAAATTAAAAGTCCCCGGTGGTCCCCCGGCAGATTTTATAGTCAGGTGTGTTCCCCCCGGCCCGGTTTTTATAGTTAGATGTGTCCCCAAAAGGTATATTGTTAGATGTGTCCCCTGGCAGGTATAGAGATAGTTAGGGGTGTCCCCAGGAAGGTATATAGTCCCTGTGTGTTCCCCCGGAGGTATTTAGTCGGTTGTGTCCCCAGGCAGATATTAGCCCCGGTGGGGTCCCGGCCCGTATAAAAGTAGGGGGTGTCCCCAGGCAGGTAATAGTTAGTGTGTCCCCAGGAAAGGGATATAGTTAGTTGTGTCCCCCGGCAGGATTGGATGTTAGGGGGGTCCCCAAAGGAAGGGATAGAGGATTTGTTAGGTGTCCCCCAAGGTATATTTGTAAAGGGGTGTCCCCCGGCAGGTATTAAAAGTCAGGTTTTGTCCCAGGAGGTATTAGGTTTTGTTCCCCCGGGGGGTATTTGTCAGGGGGTGTCCCCCGGCAGGTATTTTGTAGGGGTTTTTCCCCCGGCAAAGGGATTTTTAGTCAGGTGTGTCCCCCGGGCAGGTTATCAAAGGGGTGGGCCCAGGCAGGGATATGTAGGTTTTTGTCCCGGCAGGTTTTTTAGTCAGGGGTTTTCCCCGGCAGGTGTTTTTTGTAGGTGTGTCCCCCGGCAGGTTTTATTAAATCAGGTGTGGCCCCCGGCAGGGGTGTTTAGTCAGGTGTGTCCCCGGCAGGTGTATAAAAGGTGTTTTCCCCCGGCAGGTGTATAGTCAGGGTGTGTCCCCGGAGGGGTTATTTTTCTTTTAAAAAATATTTTTACGGGTGTTTTCCCCCAAAGGGAAGGTATTTTTGGGTGGGTTCCCCCCAGGAAGGGGGAAAATGTTTTAGGTCAAAATTAAAAATAAAAACAAATAATTTCTCACCCTTGGGTTAAAGCTTCCCGGCGAGGGCGCCCCAAAACTTCTAATTTTGAGGGGCTTCCCGGGCTGTGGCCCTGATGACGTTTTTGCCGCCCCGGGGCCCGGGGGGTCCCCGCCCCCTCCTGGGCCCCCCAGAGGTTAATTTTACTGTGGTTTCGCCGAGGAGAACCCGCGGCCGCGGGGAGGGAGTTCATCGCCGGGCGCTGCCTAATTCACCAGTTTTTAGGGAGCGCGGGCGGCCCGGGCGGCCTCTCAAACAGGGACCCGGGCCCCGGCGGGTGTCCGCGCTAGTATTAGCAGACCGGGCATCGTACGACGCGGGCCGCATCCGACGAGCTGGAGAGCCGGATGCGGCCTGCGGGCCGTACTTTGCCCAGGTCTGTCCTAATATGATTAATTCCTGGTTTTGGCTTCAAAAACTAGTAAAAAGCTGAATGTCTAAATGCAACCATATACCTTAGTTGCTACAAATTATTAGGGTGGAACGAGGGCTGAAATCCCACCAAGGACAACATGAGCAAGCAGTTTGTATGTTCTCCCGGTGTCTGTGTGGGTTTCTTCCTCCATTCAAAAAGCATGCACATAGGTTAACCTGAATTTAGTTTGTGAGCCCCAATGTGAATAATGACAATCTCTATACAGCGCTGAAGTATACAATGGCGCTATATAAATGAATAAAATAAGTTGAAGTTGTATGGGGAAAAGTCTAAGGGCGACATGTCACAACACGCCAACGTTGGTTATTTTGCATATGTGTTTCCTGATTTTGTAGTGTACTCCAAGTGGTCGGTGGTTGTCGGCGCATTGTATGCCATTTTATGTGTGGCTGCATGCGCCTTTTTTAGCCACATGTGTGCACCACATTCTTATGGGGCTTACACGGTCGGCTGTTTTCTACGTGTGATTTTAGGCATTTTGACGTGCGTGGCGTCAGATTTGCCTTGTCCGAACTTTCGTCATTTGTGGACAACAAAAATTCAGCGCATTAATGTGTGCGAAAATGTGAGCACGTAAGCTGGTGCTTTGCAAATGCACCCCCTTTTTATTTATTGCTCAGGGGTTCAGAACATTGTCCTGTACTTATTCTGGCTGCTGGTTGAAGTTGTAGATCGTGCGCCTACTGTGTGCACTCTGATGTTGAATGTTTCTCCCAACTGTGCTCAAATGCCAAATGAGCCTAATTTACAAAAGCGCCCCAAAAGCATATAGGAATGCCAGAAAGGGCGCATAAGCATGCGCCCCAATCCATACATGCGCTGCGAAGTCAACATGCACTCCAACACAAACCTACGCGCCGTTAACAAATGCGTAGAACTAACGAATGCGCCTAAATTTGAAGTATACACACTCCCCAAACACACTCGCTGAAAAAGGTGCAACGTCTAAAACATTCCGACAGACGCAAATATAACTAGAGATGGGCAAATTTCTCAAAAATTCGGTTCGCTCACTTCGTCGAATTTCCCGACAAAAATAAATTCGGTCCAAATTACTTCGGGACGAATCACGTTAAAAAACAGCTATTTCCAGGCTGCACAGAGCCTGCAGGGTGCTGTAGCATTGTGTCAGCTTAAATAGCCGGGGAGCTTGGGTTTGGTCTTCATACAATGTTGTTTTTTTTGTATGACATGCACATGACTGCCGCCCCCCCTTGAATCGCTTACTATTAAAAATTTTCCCCGGGCACTTAAGAGGGGGAAAAATGACCAAAAATGAAGGGGAATGTGCCCGATAAAGTCATGGCAGGACGCTGGAAAAAAAAAAGCTGAGGGCTAGGGGCAAATCGTGAAGAGTGTGGAGGGGCGGCGGCGCCACAGCTGCAGGGTGACGTGGCACAATGACATCGGAGGTGGAAAAACAGGAGAGGCCCCAGAGTGGCACAATGCGTGAGGGGGTAAATGCAGCAGCCCCAGCAGCAGCTGAGGTCAGACGTGGACAAAGCATTCTGGAGGTGGCAAAAAACTGGGTAGGCCACAAAGTGGCCCCCAATGCCGTGTGGCGGTTTAAGGCAGCAGCAGAGAGGGGCGACAGTGGCCACAATGACATTCTGGAGGTGGCAAAACAGTAGTAGGCCAAGAGTGACACAATGACAGGGTGGGGGACGGTGGCAGCAGCATGAGGTCAGAAGTGGCACAAGACATTCTGGGGTGGCAAAACAGTAGTAGGCCACAGGTGGCACAGACAGAGTGGAAGTGACGGGGAGCAAAAAGCATGGGTCAGAGAGTGGCACAAAAGACACAGTGTGGGGTCACGGCCCAAACAACAGCGAGCAGTATGAGGTCAGGGGAAATGGCCCAATGAAAAAGTTGGAGGGGCACGGCACCGCAAAAGCAGCAGCGTATGGGTCAGACGTGGCACAATGACAGAGTGTGGGGGTGGGTGGGAATACAAAATCCCTGGTAAAAAATGGTTGGTGGCAGATGGAAAATGTCAGCGATGTGTGGCATCAGGTGGGTGGCGGGATAGAATAGTGGGGAGGAGGTTGTTTTGAACCCCGAACCCCATTTTCCAAAAGTTTTTGGGGGAGGCGCTTTGGTGATGTTTTGTCCGGGTAAGGCTTTTGGGGTTTTTGGAAAAAACCTGGCCGATCCAGCCCGTTCATCTTGCAAAGGGCAGTCGTTCCACCCTTTTTTGGACAAGCGGGTTTTCCGGGGGGGTTTCCCATGGCCCCCGCCGCACTGAAAAAACCCCCCTTGATCCACACTTTCTTGGGCCGGGCCCCGGACAGCTTCTCCCCTTTCAAAACCGGCAAGTTGCGGCCCACACATCCAGTTTGGCTGCCCCTGTCCGGGATTCCTTTAACCGGGGGGGGCCGAGTGCTGTCCAAAATTTGGGGAACCCCTGGGTTTGGGTTTAGGGGGCCTTTTCCAGGTCCTGTGCTTTCTGGGGGGGGACTGGCCCCCCCTCCCCTAGGCGGGTTTTAAAGGGAAAAACTGCTCTTTTGTGACTCCCGACTTAGGTTGGGTTTCTGATGGAGCTGGTACTGCTCCTACCCCCCCCCCCCCCTTCCCCCCATCCCCGCCGCGGCAGTTGTAGGGGGAGCGCTGGGAAAAAAACCCCCCCGGTTACCGGGGTTTTAGAGGGGGACGATTTCCGGGACATAGGCAAACGGCCACCTGGGCTACCGGGGGTTTCCCTATAGTATTTTAGTTTGTCCTCCCCCTCAGCAGCTGGGGAAAAAGGGCTCCATTTGGGGGCCCCCTAGGACTGTCCCAAAAGGGGTGGAAAAAGCCCAAAAGTCATTTTCCCCCTTTCCGGATGTGACTATTCGGGCCCTTTTACTGCCAGGCCCCAAAAAAGGATGCTCGGGCCTTTGCACAAATGGGCCCCCGAGGGGGCCCCCCTGGGCCCCCAATTTTCCCCTGTATACTGCCCCCGGGGGCTTGGGGGATCATCTGCCTGTCTTTTATCTTCCAATTTTACCCCTCCAAACTGCTTCCCGCTCCTCCTCTCTTGTCACCCGGGGGAGAAAAAACCACTCATTTCACCAGACAATGTTTGCTCCAAAGTCTCCTCCTCCTTTCCCCCCATTTCGTCCCCCCCGGGAAACATTTTGGCCCCCGGGGATGTTTGTGGGACAAACCCAGTCCCCTGCCCGACCAAATTTTTAGCATTGAACCAGGACAAAAAGCGGTGGAAAGGGCGTTATTCTTTCCCCAGTCCCGGCGACTGACAAAAAACGTGGCCCCCCTCGGAAGGGGCCCCAAAAAAACGGCAGGGGTCACGGGATGAGCTGCCCTGGCTGACATTCCCCAAAATTACAAAGGGGGGGGTAACCCCGTCCCCCCTGGTTTATCAAAAAATCGTTAAAGGGGTTTCTCGTTCCTACGTCGGTCCAAAATGGGCAGGGGTGGAATTTTTTAAAAAAAAACGGGGGGAAACATGCATATCAGGGGGTGTGTTGGGGGGTGGCCATTTTTGGCCCCCCCGGGGGAAAGAAACTCGGGGGGGAGGGTGTTTTCCCGGGGTTTGTAGGAATGGTTTTAAGGCATGCACCGTTTCCTGGCCATTTTTTAGAACCCTTCTGAAGGTCGGTGGAAAGACTTTAGGAAAACCCTTTTTACAACCAGATTGGAAAAACCCCGCCAGCCCGGGGGCAAAGGGGCCCTCCTCCTCGGTGCAGCGCGGACACCGTTCTTCCTTTTTTTCCCTCCCCAGGTTTCCCGTTTTTCAGTTGGCGCGGGGGGGAAAGCCCCACATCGTTTCGGGCTGGGATGACGCGGAGAAATTCCTCCCCGTGTGAATTTGTTCGCCGAGGCAAGCCGGTGGTTTGAACTTTCACCGGCACCCCTGTGCCCCTAAAAATTTGGTATGATGGGGCAGTACTTGTGGAGGCTGAGTTTGGGGGGTGGTTTTTGGGGGGGGGGGGAAAAAGGGGCATTGGCGCAGGAGCCACAGTTTTTACCAAAAAACTGGGGGGGAAGGGAAAGGGGGGGGGGGGGGGGGGGGGCGGGGGGGGGGGGGGGGGGGGGGGGGGGGGGGCCCCTCCGTCCAAAATTGTTGGTGGGGCCCGGGGAAGGAAAGCACATTCACCCAGTGGGCGTTTTTAAAGGGGATGTAAGGCCCGACCCATTTACCGCTCCAGGGCGTTTCCCCGCTGCCGGGCACCCCGGAACAAAACCCATAAACTCCCGGATTGGGCCCCCCTTTTGTTGTACATATTATGAAATGCGGGGACCGCCCCCTTTTTTGGAAAAGAAATTTTCGGTTGGAACTCTCCATCTCGGGCCGGGGACAAAACCATTTGTTCCTCTAACCCGGGGCAGAGTCCACCATTTTTGGAAAAAGGGGGGCTGCGTACAACAACTTTGGGCAGGAGCCGGGTTTAGTTGGGACCTTAGGGGTGGGTTTGGCCCCCAAATCGTTGTCTCTTTTTCAATCGGGCCCCGCTGAACGACTTTTGGCGCCATGGGGTAGCGGGAGCAGGGGCATCCTTTGGGCCCGGGGGATGTGGCAAAGAGAAAAGCTCCCTTCTCAGGGGGTGGTGGGGCGTTTTTTACGGGGGTGCCAATTTGGGTGGGTTGCCATGGGCGCTTTCGTTGCTGCGGGCCCGCCGGTGGAAACCCCCCAACTAAGCCCGTTTTCCCAGGGGGCCAAACCCGGGTGGGGGAGCGGGATGTGTTGACGAAGGGGGCCCTGGTTTCCAAAGTTTTTGTCCCTGGCCATGCTTCACTTTCTGCCTTCAAAATTCTTCAATACCCCCTATTCGGTCCCCTTTGGGGTCTTAGCAAAGAAATGCCCACCCCGAGTATCCGTTTTTTAAACCCCGCTGCCTCGCTGAAACCCCCGTGCCGTATTTCTTGGACCTGTGAAACGGGTTTTTTACCCTGTGGCCGCTTGGTTGACCCCCACTGCTGCTATCCTGTGACCCCCGGCCCCCACAACCCCCCTTGGTGGCTTCCCCCGCTTTCCCGACGGCAAAAAAGGGGCCCCCTTTTCCTGAAAGGGTGATAAGCCTTGCCCACCCGGTCCCAAGTGGGAGCCCGGGTACATCTCAACTATTTGTGTTTTTTTCCCTCCAATTTCTGTCCTAAACCCCCGGGCCCTTTGGGATGCCGAGGGCCCGACCCCCAAAAACCAAAGACCTCCCCTTTCCCCCTCAACATCAAAACTTTTTCCCCCTTTCTGCAAAAAGGGAGGGGGTATTGGTCCCATTTCTTCGTGCCCAAAAAAGCCGCTGACTGCCCTCCTCAAATTGTTTCCCTCCTCGCTATTTTAGTGGGGCTGACCCAGGGCCAAAATAGTAGATCTCTTGGTTTAAGGGGAAAAACCCAAAAGGGACAAAAGGGGGGTTGTTTGGAAAAGGTGGGGCCCCTGACCCCCTTTCCCCCGGGCCCTGCCCAAAATAAGGGTTGTGTCTGGACGTTCCCACCGGGGCTTTGTCTGGGGTTGTCAGTTTTTATTTTGGGAGGAAGTGGAAAGACCTATCAACCAAAAAAAAAACCATTGGGTTTTCTGAACAAAAACACAGGGCTAGATGAAAAGCCCGGCCGTTTTGGCCTCACCGAGTGCCCCTTTCTGCAAAGTCCCCCGCTGTGCTGCGCCCCGGGCCTGCTCCAAGGGGAAATTTTTTTGCCTCTGCCACTCGCAGGGGGAAGAGCCTCGCCACCCCCCCCCTGTCCCACATTTAATTTTTTTGTTCAAAAAAGTAACCCCAAAAATGTTTTATGAAGATTTCTGTAAAATGAAAAATTTCCCCACCCCGTTTTTGGGCTCCAAATGAAAACCCCTAAAACCTTGGGTAAAATTTTGATTTAAATTGCACTCCACAAATGGGCAGGAAAAATTTACTTGTATGTGCCGTTTAAAAAACTCTGTGTATTTTACTGAATATAAAAGCACTAACAGGCTTAATTAACCTTCGGATATGAACTATGCTACAGAATTTCTTCTGTGGCGGTGAAAGTTTCTTTTACCGAGTACAACTGCAGAAAAATACTTAGTAAACCCTTGGATGTAAATTGCGCAAAAGAATTGAGCAACCAAAAACTACGAGCTTTGTAGCGTGTTACAAAGGCGTGTTTTTTACGCTACACAACAAGAGGAAAACTTGTAATTAACCTTCGCTTGTGAATTATGCTACAGGAAAAATGTATTTTTTGGCGGTGAAATAAACATTTTCTTTTAGTCACCACAGCAGCAGACCAACGCCTAATTAACCCCTGGATGTAAATTGCTCAAAAGAATTGAGCAGCCAAAAATGAAGTGGTATTTGTATTGTAAAAACGCCGTTTCTTTAAATGAATACAACAGGAACAGGCTTAGATCACCCTTGGATATTCAATGTGCTGTGAGCAGATAGCATTAAAATGTATATGCAGCTGCACTGGACACACACTGGACTTCAGATCCAATACCCCACAAAATCAGAAATAGAACGTTAAGAGAAGCAGTCTCTGAGACAAGCTGAGATACCCCCCAAAAATCGCTGTATAAAAATGAGTTCTTTAGTATTAGCTATCCTAAGCAGCCGCGGCAGCATCTTCCCTAATCAGTACAGTGAGAGCGGTATGAGCTCCCAGCGTCGCGCCAGGATTTAAATATAGTGCGGTGACGTCACAGAATCCGCCGGTCTCTGATTGGCTTCATCTCTGCACATGTCATGCAGGCTATGCCCTTCTTCCTCCCAGAATTCTTTGCCCCATGTAACGCCATGTGCTCGCAGCCATTTTATCAATCAAAGCACACTTCGTTCACGCGAATCACCCCAAACTTCGACTTCGTTCAGAACCGAAGTTTTCCTGAAATTCTAAACGAATTCCACTTCGTTAGAATCAATTCGCCCATCTCTAAATAAAACCACTTTACAAAACAAGCACAGAAAAAATTACATTCAGAGTGTACGATACTTTATGCTGCATTCAAACTGGCGTACAGACGCCACTTTTGGGACATGTCGCCCTAAAAGTTCTATCTAAGGCTCAGCAGTGTAAAATAGCTAATAAACTGTTACCAGTAGCTGAAGGACTTTGGTCACATAGATCATTCAAGAGAATAGGATAAGGAAAGAAAAAGTACCACTCTTGGCCATTAGCGCTTGGTTTTGCTTTAACTCATTGTTACAAGTCATGCCTCTGTCTGTTCTCTTGGCCATGCTAATTTCGCCTACCGCTGTACAGCGTCCCAGTTCCTGGGTTGAGGATTTCCAAATTCTGCTGGCTCCTCCCTAGGACACATGCTTGCCCTTAATAATCTAGAGAGCCAGTGGATGCCATCCAACTTTCCCAACGCATGGCCTGCTACATGATCCTGATCCTCAATTTGTCGTGCTTGCCTGCCCTCGCATGTGACCGAATATAAAAATTTCGTGCCTACCCTGACCTTCTGCTTTTTAAAATCCCCTTTTGTCTACTATTGGTACCATGCCTATACATCAATTGTCACCATGTGTTACCATGTCGGGGGTAGCAACCTGGGAGTTTCCAGATCCCTTGTACAAGGTGTTAAAAGGTTAAAACCAGGGGATGCCTTAGACTCTGCTCCTTGATGTGGTTCTATGCCAAAACTCGCTATCGACCCAGTGGATCAACAGCCTGAGTCTTGACAGTCATTGCAGCAGTAAAATCTTTAAATTTAAAAAAACCAAAATTTAAAAATGCCAAAAACTTTAAATAATCTGTATGTTGTGGGGAGGTTTTTAATCTGAAGTCCTGGGTCTTGAAAAAAATAACATCCTCCCCCCAAAACTATGAAATGTATGTCTTCTTACATAACTTTGGGGCCTCACAAGCACCGGGGCCAGGTGCGTTTGCTATGTCTGCATACTTTAACCCCTTCACGACCTTGGCCGTATCCATACGTCCAGGTGGTTTGGGGTTCACGCCCTGGGCGTATGGAACGTCCTGAGGATGCGCGAACTTAAGGGGGTTTGTTGCGATCGGGCGGGGTGTCAGCGTATTTACAGCTGACATCCCGCAGGTCGGCCCGACCCGGATCGCTCCGGGGGGGGGGGGGTTAAACCCCCCTTTAAATTTTCGCGCGATCGGGCGCAATAACCAAGGGAGAGCAGGGGAGATCGTCCCCTGGTCTCTGTCGGCGGCGCAGCGCACGGGCGGGCGATGTGCGCTCCTGCCTCCCTAAAAAACAACACGGAAGGAGAGAAACCTTCCGGGTTGTCTATGAGTCACGACGCAGGCCGTGCCCTGTGGGATGACCCGGGGTTTGTGGGCTGACAGTTGTCTAAGAACCAGTGCACAAACAACAAGCTATGCACCGATTCCCATTGAATGAGGAGTAAAGTTTCATTCAAATCCCCTTGGGAAAAGTAAAAAAAAATAACGTGAAAAATAAAAAAAAAAATAAAAAAAGTGAAAAAACATGTAAAACTAAACACAAAAAAATAAAGTAAAAACACGTACCCGCCCTTTTCCCCCCTTTTTAAACGCCACTCGCCCCAAAAAATCTCAAAAATAAATAAAGTACCCATATTTGGTATTGCCGCGTGCATAACGCCCTGCCCTATAAATCTGTCATGTTAATTAACCCGTATGGTGGACGCCGTAAAAAAAACCCCAAAAAACACAATACAGAATTAAAAATTATTGTTCACCCCGCAGCACAAAAAAATGGAATAAAAAGCGATCAAAAAACCCCTATAAAACGCCAAAGTTGTACCAATTAAAATGTCAGTTCATCCCGCAAAAAAAAAAGTCCTATACAGCTTGTATACGGAAAAGTAGAAAATGTAGAGCTCTCATAACATAGCGATGCATAAATATTTTTTTACACACTAAAAACACTTTTCTTTTTTTTTTTAAAGTGCTTCAGCTTAAAAAAAAACTATATAAATAGGGTATCGCCATCCTTATACGCCCTGCTATGCGCCCCAAACAGCAGTTTACACCACATGTATGGGTATTGCCGAACTTGGAAGAATTGCTTAAAGTTTTAGGGTTCTTTTTTCCAGGTTCCCTTGTATATATGAAAATTTTAAGATAAAAAATTGCAAAATTTTTGGAAAAAAATGTTTTTTAATTTTTACAGCCTTATGCTAAAAAAAAATTTGTGAATTACGTGTGGGGTCTTATACTCAATGCACCCCTGGATATATTCCTTAAGGGTGTAGTTTCCAATATGCGGTTATTTAGGGGTGTTTATTAAGTTTTGCACCTTAGGGTGTCCCCAAATCTGAAATGGCGCCTAAATAAATTTGTTTTTTGAAAATGAGGACCCCAGAGTATTGTAGGTGTCCTCCTATTCTGGGGCTTATGGTTGAGCCAAATAATGCACTAGGGCCACTATTGGCATATCTCTAAAAAAGGCAGACCTGGGGGAATTGATATTAAGTTGTCATTTACCTAGTCACTTTTACTGTATTCCAGTGAATAATGGAAAAAATATTGAAATCTGTAAAAAAGTGAATTTTGAAATTTCACCTCCACTTTGCTTTAATTTCTGTGAAATATTAAAGGGTTATCAAACTTTTAAAAAAGTGTTGAAAATCTTTAAAGGGGGTTATTTTCAGATGGTGTCACTTATGGGGGTATCTACAGCAGGCCCTCAAAGCCCCCGTCAGAACTGGAGTGGTCCCCAAAAAAATGTATATTTCAAATTTTTTTGAAAAAGTGAGAAATTATACTAAATTTCTAAGCCCCCCAATTCGTAAAAAAAAAAAGCTTTAAAAAAAGATGCCAAAATTAGTGGAATATGGAGATGAGTTAAAACTTTTTTTTGGGGAATAATTTCTGTCTTGCAGCAGAAAATTTGAAATTTCAAATCGCAAATTTTTCTAAATTTTCATGAAATTTTGATATTTTTCACAAACAAAAAAGGATTGTAGGTAAAAATTTCTTACTAACTTAAAGCCAATGTTCACGAGAAAAAACAATCTTGAACACATGAAAAGGTAAAAGTGTCAAAAAGTTATTCTCCAAAGGCATATGCCAGATTTCAAAAATAGGGCGTGCAGGAGGTCAAAAAGGTGGGTCCTTAGGGGGTTAAAACTACTATGATTATATTGTATTTTGAATGGTACGTGGAAAATCATTTCCTAGCAACCCTCTGCAATATCTTTTTTGATTATATTGTATATTTGAATGGTACGTTGGGAATAATCCCTCGCAACCCCTCTGCATATCTGTGTGATTTTATTTATATTTGAATGGGGGTTTTTCTGCTGAATTACAATACCCT
>JAODAL010043574.1:0-33713 GCA_025379985.1 Phyllomedusa bahiana
CCCCGGCCAGCTGAAAGGGCCGGGGGCTTTTTTTTGCTCACTCTGCCCAGCAACTCACTCCCTCCCTGGGGAGGGGGAGCAGAGACAGGCAGGAGGAAAAAAACACACACACCCAAACCAGCAGCAGCAACACAAGCGCCCGCCCTCTCAGAGACACACCCACAAGTGATTGGCTGCACCTGAAAGAGCTGCACTCACTATTCTGCTAGTGGAAAGAGGCTCTACCCGCCCCCAACCTCTCGTACTCCAGAGAGAGCTCCTTCACCAGGTCACAGAGAATGTTCCTAACCACCTTATCCACGGGGAGGATTTTCCGCTGCATCGATACTAAGCACCGCACGTGCCACGTGTAGTACCTGACCACTAAGCTAACTAGAAATAACGTGCTCCGGTCCCGACCTCCCAGGTGTCTGAATGCTCCATAGGTCCATTCCACATAGGAGAGACCGGCCAGCCTGGGCCAGACGATGGAGCTCCCCACCCTGGTGTAAACCTCTGTGTTAAAGGGACAGTGAAGCAGGAAGTGGTCCATGCTCTCCAGCATGCTCAGATTGTCCACACACACTTTGGAAGCAGCACAAAGCCAAGTCCCAAAACTTCAAGGTGAACCTGATGGAATTCAAAAGCTGCAACCCAACCTCCAGATCCTGACTTGGACAGTCCCTGAGGGCTAGAGGTTTCTGGAAATGGATCAACAGAACCCTTTTGTCTAGAAATTTCCTTGACTGAGTCCTGATTTCCCACTTCCCCAGACCCCACTGACGCAGAACCTTCAGAACCAGGGCAGCGTAAGCCAGGGAATGCCCATGAGGCGTGCGCAAGTCCTTCACTTGCCCTCCTGTCTCCCATCCATGGAAGAAAGGCTGGAACCATCCCCGATAGGAGAATACCCACGGAGGAGCCCTCTCTTTCCAGAGGTCTGCCAGGTTGATCCTAATAAAGCTGTTCACAAGGAACACCACAGGGTTGACTATACCCAACTCTCCTAGTCTCCTCATACGGTAAGTAACCTCCCTCTTGACTAGGTTCGCCCTATTTCCCCATATCATCTGGAAGATGCACACACTGCCCAGATACAACAGCAAAGGGATCAGGTATGTTTTAAAAATGTTAACTCTTTCCCTGAGGGTCAAAGACCAACCCTTCCACTGATCCACCTTCTGAGCGGCAATCTTAAGCCTTCTGTCCCAGTTTTGATTGGGGTAATCCCCTTGGCCAAATTCAATACTGAGGATTTTGGACCCCGGGGGCTCTAGAGGCATGGGGAGATAAAAAACCGGGACTCCTACCCAACCAAGACTCTCACATATTTTTTGGTTGATCTTGGCCCCGGGGAAACCCAGTACGCTCTACCCCTGAGCACCCACCTCCTCCCCCTCAGGACCTAAGAGGTTATGTCATCACCATAAGCCACCCCCCCTCAGAGTGGCCTGGACTCCCCGGGTCCACCTGCCCCCTGCCACTGGTCCAGAATCCTCCCCAAAGGGAAAAGGGACATTCGCAAACACATCAGAGGGGGCTCAGCAGAAAACCCCCGGCGAACCCCAACGCCACCTCAAACGAGGGGCCAAACCAACTTTAAAAAGGGGGGAAACTTCTCCCCCTGCATACAAGGTCTTAAGACAGACCAGGGGTACTCGTGGTTAACACTGTCAAACACTTTTGCCTAGTCCAATGACAGCAAATACTCCTTTTAATGAGCCACCCTGCTCTGCTCCACACCCCCCGGAAAAGGAAAAACGACAAATCCACCGGGGCCCAGAAAAGCAAGGCGGGGCCCCCAAAGGAACCGGGGTGCAAATTTAAACCAACGGGAAAAAAGCACCTGTGGACAAATCTTTCTGCCCGTTAGCAGTCATGGAGCCAGTTTCAATGTGGAAGGGATCTTACCTTTTTTTTTTTTTTTTTTTTGACAGAATGTTTGGGGCCGACCTCCTCATTAACTTTGGCAGAGTGCCCAAGGAGAGACAGTCCTTTATTACCTCATTCAAGAGGGGAAACAAGGTGTCCTCAAAGTCAAATAAAACCAAATTTAACCCTCGGTCCTGGTGATTTTTTGGGAGCGAGCCCCTCGATCACCAGGCTGAATTCCGGTTCTCTGATCTCTTCTGTCAAAACATCAAGAGAGAGGTCTACTCCTGTTTCAGGAACAGTTTCAGCCAGGAAAGCCAAAGCCCTGTCCTGATCAAGATCCACCAGGCGAGCCTCACTAGCTATGCTATTCAGCATGACACTGTCATAAGTCAGCTTGTCTCTGCAACCTCCCCTGTCCTGGGGCCTCGTGACAGTATTGAAGTCCCCTCCAAAGATCACCTGCTGACTTGTAAAAAGATAGGGCTTGATCCTCATAAAGAGGCACTTCTGGTCCCACTTGAACTGGGGACCATAGATGTTAATTAGACGAGGTTCTTGTCCATTCATGAGGACATCCAAAATCAGGCACCTCCCCGTTTCTAATTCGATAACCTGTCAGCATTATACCGATGCGGTAAAAAGGATCACCACTCCTCTATAAGGCTTGACTGCAAGAGACCAATAGAGACCAATAGGTGACACCAAATCTGCGCACAAGAACCAGCAAGATGACCTCTGCCCCCACACAGTGTGCAATTCTGCACGGTGAGCTGGCACTGAAGTGTGTGGGGCTGTCGCACCTGTGACAGTTTCGGCTGACCCTGGTAGAAAATCTGGATGCGATCCCTTCCGAGGAAGGTTGCAGATGGTATGTGGGTAACAGTATTCCCCGAAACCCTGAGCTTGACCATAAATTTCCAAGCCCCTGACCAGATGCCAAACTCATCCCTGTTCTTTTAGGGAACTCCCACCACCTCCCCTTACTGGCCAAGCCACTTCATGATTTCAATATAAGAGTTTGACTCATTACGTGTTAGAGCGGTCACCCTTTTGACGTTGTTTTGATGAGAAAATGCCTGGACATCAAAGTCTCAGCAGCCGGGCTTGTCCTTTGTCATCTCATCGTTAGACCAGAAGAGGTCAAGCCCCTCCTGCCGAACAAAGCTGACATCAAACTCAGGGGTCCCATAGGGATGTATCAAGGCATAGATGTCCATCACCTTGAAGCCCATCTTTAGCCGGAGCTCAACCACTTTTACCCTTGGGGGACATGTTTCATTGCCAACCCACCTCAGACAGATCACATTCATAGGAAAACCACCCTGCCCGGTTGTCAGGAGAGACCACATGGTCTGCCTGCCCCTTTACTCTCGTAAGGCTGAGAGGCCAAACCGTTCTATCCAGAAAGATAGATCAACCTCCTTACCCTCTACATTGATTGTTCTCTCAACTCTCTTTAAAGCCTACAGAAGACACCTCTGCAAAGAGCCATCCCCAGAGCCAATGGGACAAGAAGGGACGCCTAAACCCCCCCCCCCCAACTGAGCCAGAGTGACCCCCATAGGACAGACCGCCAGCCCCTTATGGATGGGCCAGACAGCCTGCTTACCCTGTTTATGAGCCACCCCACCCCTTCCTTTGCCGTTGCCCAATGCTTCATTGGTACCATTGTTTGGGTGCTACTCATCCGTTGCCAAACGGTGGTGATCTTTTTCCTGGTGCTGCTTTTCTGGACCAGCCACGCCAATGCAAAACATTGGAAGCATTCAGGTCCTCCTTACTAGATGAAGCCCTGTAGCTTTTCAAAGACTCTTCAGATTCAGGAGCTGGGGCAGAAGCCACATTGCTGTGACTCCTGCCAAGTCCTCCATACGGGCCACACGCTGGCTTTTCCTGTCCCCTGAAGGCCTGGTACAGGGGACAGGAGCCAGAGGCTTGATTTCCTCACTCATGCCCAGAAACCAAATCCCTACCTGGGGAGGAGAAAGCAGGCCCAGGCAGGTAATTGGATGCCCACAAACAGCAGCAGAAGCACACACCTCAGGAACTCACCCACAACTTACTGGAGGACCTGACAGAGCTGCACTCACTATTCTGCTGGTGCATTCACTGTGTACATACATAACTTATCCTGTACTGATACTGAGTTATATCCTGTATTATACTCCAGAGCTGCACTCACTATTCTGCTGGTGCATTCACTGTGTACATACATAACTTATCATGTACTGATACTGAGTTACATCCTGTATTATCCTCCAGAGCTGCATTCACTATACTGCTGGTGCAGTCACTGTGTACATACATAACTTATCCTGTACTGATCCTGAGTTACATCCTGTATTATCCTCCAGAGCTGCGCTCACTATTCTGCTGGTGCAGTCACTGTACATACATTAATTATCTGTAACTGATCCTGAGTTACAATCCTGTAAATATACTCAGAGCTGCACTCACTATTCTGCTGGTCCAGTCACTGTGTACCTACATAAACTTATACCTTACTGATCCCTGAATTACATCCTGTATTATACGTCCATAGCTGCACTCACTATTCTGCTTGTGCAGTCACTGTACATACATTACTTATCTGTAACTGATCCTGAGTTACATCCTGTATTATCCTTCCGAGCCTGTGCCACCTCACTATTTCTGCTGGTGCAGTCACTGTGTACATACATTACATATCCTGTACTGATCCTGAATACATCCTGTATAACCCTCCATAGCTGCAAACTTTTTTTATTGAATAAATGTAGAATCAGAACAAAATAATAACCAGAGAACAAATAAACTGGAAAAATACAGAAACATAAACCATGTACATATTTACATATTTTGACCATCCACTCCATTTCCACTCCATTCATTCAAACCATACACACACTTTTTTTTTATATATATAAATATTTAAAAAAATAAAAATAAAAAAAACTATATACACCCCCTTCTGGCCCACCTGTGATTACGTCAGCTATTTACAACTTTAATACTATTTACATATATACAGGTTCTATCCATTTTTTTTTCTTTTTTTCTTTTTTTCCAAAGTCCAAATATCCATAATGTCCATTATTACCATTATACCCCTAATCCCCCAAGTCCCCCCCAAAAACCCCTCCCAACCTAACTATATCCCCCCTTTTTTTTTTTTTATATAGTTTTTTTTTTTTGCTTTTTTTTTGTTTTTTAAGGGGTTTTTTGGGGGGGTTTTCTTCTAGTCCAAAAGTCCGTGTCCTTAATGTTCATTATTTCCCATTACACCCCTGCTCTCCAAAATCCCCAAACCCTCCTCCCAACCTAACTATATCCCCCCAATTTCTTTTATTTTTTATTTTTTTTTCTTCTAACTATATACATACATATAAATATAAATATGTACATAATATATACATACTGAAAATCAAAACCCACATACCATATACGAAAATACTAACCCCAACTCCCTGAGACGCTGGAACGGTGTCTCCAAGCTTTCTTATCTCATCACTTCCAAAACAAAAACGAGGGGGGGGGGGGAAAAAAAAAAAAACAAAAAAGCTAAGTGTCAGATCTCAGCCACACCACCAGGATGATGGAGTCGCGAGACCTAGAGCACCTGGAAAAGAGAAGCCCCTTCACCCCCCAGAGGGTGGAAGCCCTGGAGGCCCCAGTCTCTCGAACACCAGAGAGCGCACCTTCACAATGTCACTAGAATGTTCCTAATACCTCTTCCCCTGGTGAGGGTTTTCTGCCGCGTCGACACTAAGCACATGGCGTGCCACACCTGATACCTGACCACTATGCTAACTATGTAAAAGTGCAACAAGTCCTGGCCACCTCGCTCTCTGAATGCCCCGTACGCCCACTCCGCTGAGGAGAGACCGGCCAACTGGGGCCAGCCGATGGAAGCTCCCACCCTGGTGTATACTTCTATATTAAAGGGGCAGGGAAGTAGGAAGTGCTCCATGGTCTCAAGCACGCCACCGCACTCCAACCGAGGACATCCCCTATCCTCGGGCTCCTAAACTTCCACATTGCTCCCACATATAGTTTCCAGCTGGAAGCAGCGCCAGCCAAGTCCAAAACTTCAAGGGATCCTTACTGAGTTTAAAAGTCGTAAGCCCGCCCACAGATCCCGACCTGGTCAATTCCCTGAGGACAAAGGGCTCCGGAAATGCGTCAATAAGAACCCTCTCATCCAGTGGATTTCCTGGCGAGAGTCCTCACCTCCGTCACGCCAGACCCATTGACGGATGATTTTCAGAGTCAGGTGCAGCGTAACCGGGGATAACCCGTGTGGCGTGCAGAAGATCTTCACCTCGGACCTCCCAGCTCCCAGTTACCTGGAAAGTAGGACTGCAGCCCATTCCCTGCAGGAGGCGACCCCACGGAGGAGGAGGCCTTCTTTCCCAGAGGCTCGCTATGTTGGTCTTAAAGGTGTTGACCAGGAACACCACGGGGTTAACCATACCTAACCCCCCCGACCTCCTCGTGCGGTACGTCACATCACGCTTGACTAGGTACAACCTGTTTACCCAAAGTAGCTGAAAAAACAGGCTGTAGATCGCGGCCAGAGGGTACTCCGGGCAAAAGGCACACACTGCCCAGGTATGATGAATAACTAGCAGTAGGTCTTGATCAGGTTTAAAAAAACACCCGCTCTCTCAGGGTCATGGAACCACCCTTTCCACTGGTCCACCTTCTGAGCGGCATTATTCAGCCTCTCTCCCAGTTTTTTCTGGGGGTAATCCCCTTGGCCAAATTCAAGCCGAGAATCTGATTGATTCCTGGGGCACAGGGAGGGCGTCCGGGGTAGTTGAATGCTGATCTCCCCTCCCAACCAGAGGCTTTCCACACTTCTCCCGTTTAATACTGGATCCAGATGCCTCCGAATAGCCCGTCAACTTCTGACATCACACACACCCCTCCTCCAGAAGGAGGAAACAAAGACGTGACATCAACCCTGCGTAAGCTACGACCTTCAGAGGGGGAACCGATGCCTGCAGGCCCATCCCTCCACCCCCGACCCACGGTCCACCATCCAACCCCTTAGAAAGGGGTCAATTGGCGAACATGTAGAGCAAATGCTGAGAGGAAAACCGCTGACGCACACCGGAACCACCCCAAAAGCCGCCCCAATCCACCCCTTCACAACGGAAAGCCCTCATCCCCCTTGTACAATGTTCCTAACCAATCTACAAACCGCCCCGCAGGCCGTATCAAGAAGCGTTAGCCAGAGATACACATGGCAAAACCCGATCAAAGGCCTTGGCCTGAATTCATAGACAGTGTAGCCCCTCCAGTGACCCGCCGCTTACCCCTCCACGCTTCCCGGAAAACCGAGGCTGCACTAACTGTGCTGCGGCCTGGAACAGAGCAGTGGCTGAGCCCTGACGGGAGATGGGAAGTGCAAATCTAATTAGCCTGTTGAAAAGCACTTAGCCAAATCTTCCTGTCCACACTGAGGCATCGCTATGGGACGCCAATTCTGAATGTGTGGGGATCTTTACCCTTCGACAGAATGATCAGTGCTTGACCGCCTCATTGACTTTGGCAAAGTGCGCGAGGAGAGCACTCATTTATTACCTCATCAAGAGGGGAACCAAGGTGTCCTTAAAGGTCTGTAAAACTCTATGTTAGACCCCAGGCCCAGTGACTTCTTGAGGCTAAGCCCTCAATCGCCACCTTCACTTCCTCTTCTCTGACGATTCTGTCAAACGTCCAGCGAGAGGTTAACCCCCCAGGGCTAGGGATGGTGTCCGTCCGGAAAGCCGCTACCTGTCCCGATCCAGTTCCCTCCTGGCCCCCAAGAGTGTGAGTAGAATGACCTGACGATCTCCAGGATCTCTGACCTGGACCGTTTCAGAGACCCTGAACTAGCCCTCAGGCCTGTCACTCATCTTACAACTCACTGACATCCTGCAGTTCTTGTAAGGGGTCGGGCGAGCGGTACTTTTCCGAAATCCCCTCTCAAAAACCAAGGATTCGTGCTATCGTACTGACACCTCATGAGATGGACTTCACTCCGAGAATCACCTCGTGGCTACCCCCGGTCGTAGACAAGATGCTCGAGTTTTCCTCCCAGGCTCTGGTACAGGCGTACCTGATTCAGCTCCTGATGTTAGAGGTCTGAGGAAGAACCTCGACACCGTTTTCTTGATATCTCCCACCACTCTGACTTACTTCTGGCATAGACCTATAAAAGGTCCTGACTCTGAAGAAAGTTCCTTGAAGGATTGTCTGATCACTACTCTTCCAGGAGCGACTATTGTAGCTTCCAGTAGCCCTCGGCCCATGCGGAGTGGTTTTCTGAAAACATTCAGAAAAACATAACATACGTGATCGGAGAATTCCACCTCGACCAACGACAGCGGTGACTAGACACGCCTCCTCCTTCAAAAAAAACCCTCGTCTAATTCTAGACTTGCACTGGCCACTCCCTACACGAATAGTAAACCCCCAGTAGTCCGGGGTGTGCCTGATGTGGACATCCGACAACGCGCCTCACTGACTATTCCTACTCAATGCGACGCCATCAAAAGTTCGGGGCGCTCTGGAACCTCCCCAGATCCAGGGACCTTGTGGTAGATTAAAGTCCCCCCAAAGACAACTTGCCGACTTTGTAAAAAGGAAAGCCTTGATCCCTCATGAAGACACATTTCCTCTCCTATTGCTTTGGGGACCATAGATATTAAATAAGTCTGAGTTCCTGTCCCTTCATGAGAACATCCAGGATCAGACACCTCCCCATTTCGAAAGCTCGATAACCTCCTACTTTCTACCTCTGCGGTAAAAAGGTCCGCCTCCCCGGCTATACGGCTCGGCTTGCAAGAGACCCGTAAAGGCCCTGCCCGCCATTCCACTCTAGCCTTTTCTGATTAATGACAGATCTGCACCTGGTCCTCTTGCAAAAACAAAATATCCAGCTTCAACCCGCTGAAAAAATCAAAGGCCGCATATCTACTTATCGACTTAATGCTGGCAAACATTAATCTTCCACGTCAACGGGGAGAGTGCCGCCATCATTGAATGATCGAGCTCGACAGCCTTCTTCTCCCCTTGTCCCTGCCCTCCCCTTCATCAGAGGCTTCCGGTTTGAGCCTCTTGAGGCTGACAGAGACATCCATCTCAGTACTCTCCATAACCTTGCCTTTGCTCTCAGGCTCCCCACTCGATTCTCTATAACCCTCCCAGTGCCCTCCCTTTGTGACTTTTCTCCCCCACTGCCACTGGGTTGCGGAGGGGGGGGTTGTTTTTCCCTCTCCTGAAACTTCTGTGACCCCCAGATTGTTTTGGAGCTCCCAAAGAGGAGGCGCCATTACCCCCCCGAAGGCTCCTCCCGCATGCTCCTGTAACACCCTCATCTCCCTCATCCTCAGAACCACCGGGAAGGTCGACAAGGCACTGGACTTATTAGGAGAGATCGATCAAGGGGGTTCCGCTGCCTTCCTTAGCCGGCACTATGCTCAGGGTCAGGAATAGAATTCGTCCCACTCTAAAGAAGTCGATTGCCCTTTCGCCTTTGCCCTCCTCTTCTTTTTCCTCTTCGCACCCCGTTTCTTTGTAATTCCGCTCCTCACTTTCGCTTTCCTCGCCCTCTGAGGAGGTTGCAGGGAGGGCGGCCTCCTCCTCTTTCACCATCCTCCTGGCCTCCTCTTCCAGCTCGCTCTCCCCCGGGGCCTCAGCTTTGGTCCAGCATTGCGGCACCTCCAGTCAAGTCTGGAGTCCCCCCGGCATGGATCGGGGGTCCCCTCTCTTCTCCCGATCCGCTGTGCCTCCATACGCCTCTATTTGCCTGCTGCACTTTTCCCTTTCTTATCACTGGCCCCTCAATCCTGTCACCTCGATCTGGTGCCCTCCCCGATTCCCTCCATGTCCTCCGTGCCCTGCACTCACTCCCATCTGCCGGAGGACACCGCATTGGCAAAGGACAAAGGACAGCGGCTAAACGGATGCCCAAAGGCAGCACACAGGTGACAGCGAATCCTGTCACACGATGCAGCCAGGTGTCCCGTCTCCCAACACAGTGCACACACTTGCGCCCTACACTGTGCGCTGAAGTGTGTGGGGTCGCCGCATTGGTGGCAAAGCTTCGGCTGCCCCTGGTAGAAGACCAGGATTCTGTCACGCCCGAAGGAAAGTGGAGGATGGGATGTGGGTGAGACGGATGTTACACCTGAGACCCTCAGTTTCACCATGAAGGTACCAAGCCCCCGACCAAATGCATGCTCATCCCTGTTCTTATGTGTAACTGAGGACCTCTCCGTATCTATTGAGCCAGTCATGGATGTCCATATAGAGAGAGACTCGTTTCTGACAGACGTCACTCTCTTGATGTTATTCTGGCGGAGAATTGCCTGAACACGCAAACCCCCGCCATTTGGCGAAGTCTGCTTTAGACCTCGAAGCGGACCAGGAAGAGCTCGAGGCCCTCGGCCCGCACGTAGCCACATCAAAATTGGGAGTCCCAAAAGGGTGGATCAGGGCAAAGATGTCGACCCCTGATACTCCATCCCAAAGAGAACTCTACTACCCTAGATCTTTGTGGGCATGCATCATCGCCTTCCCACTTGAGACGGACAACGTTTCTCCTGGCTACTCCCTGGCCGGCTGTAGGTCTGGCTCCTTCCCCCCCCTGTCCTTTAATCTCGGAAGGCTGAAGTCCATGCCTCTCAAGGCCCAAAGGACAGTGGGATCTACTCTCCTCTACTGTGACCGAGAACCACCCCTCTCTTTAGAGCCTCCAGGAAGCGGCGCTGATCCGCCTCTCTACCCGCAACCCGTGGCAGCTGGGAAAACCTATCCCCTCCAGCCGCCACACTGGCGTAACTTCTTATCCTGCTCCCTCCAGCGGTGCCCGAGGTCGAGGGGACAGGTACGCCGGAGGGGCCGGTGGGCCAGCTCCTCCCCCACCCTTTACCTCACCAACATCATTAGGTTTTTTTCTATCTTTCTTTCCACCCTTCTCTCCTTCATTCACTATTTCCATTCCCTCCCCCTTACTATCTGCATCCGCTCCATTCCTGCTTTCCTGATCCCCTTCCCCTACCTTCCACTCATTCATCTTTCCCTCTCGGACCCTCAAACCAACATTTACTCTTGTTGGGGGGGGGGGGGGGGGGTTTTTTTTTTTTTTTTTTTTTGGTTTTTTTTTTTTGGTGTGTGTGTTTTTTTTTTGTTTTTTCTTCCACTATTCTGTCTCCTTTCCCCTGCACATTCACTCCATCATTCTCCCTCCCCTCCACATTCACTCCATCATTCTCCCTCCCCTTCACTCCATTCTCCCTTCCCTCCACTCCATCATTCTCCTTTCCCTCCACTCCATCATTCTCCCTCCCCTCCACATTCACTCCATCATTTTTTTTTTTTTTTTTTCCCTCCCCCCCCCCCCCCCTCCCCTTCCACATCCCCAATTTCACATCATTTTCCCTCTCTTCCACTTCCATATGTTTTACCCTTTTCATCACTCCACTCTTCCCTCTCTTTGCTCGTTGGACCGGCCTTCACATCCATTTCTCCTCAATTTTTCCTCTTTTCCATTTGGGGGCCACGTCCCTCGCCTATAGGGGGGCCCATTTTTTTTCCCCTCTTCCATTGCCTGCAGGGGAGTTCCTGTTTGCAGAAATTCTTCCTGCTGTCCTTGCCCTCAGAACTCTTCCACTGTTGGGACCCTTTAGCCATACTCCATCTTTCTCACCCGTGACATATTCACCAGGGGGTGGACTTACACTGGAGATGTTACCAGCCTTTGTCACAACCTATTCTCCCCCCGCTAGCTTTGACTTGTTCACCACTTAAGGGTACGGTCAGGAAGGTTACGTTGGCTGGCTGACAGCGGGACCTCCCATCCTGCCACCTCAGGGCCCCCCTCGCTGCGCTGGAAACCCCTGGTAAGGGCCCAAAGACCAAGCAGAGTCACTCACCACGTGGCGCCGCTTTGGACCTTCCAGCTTCCTCCCGTCGTTTCTTCAAGAGGGTCGTCCCCGAAGGCGAAGGTGTTCAGCATAACGGGGGACTCCAGCTGGACCGATCCTCTCTGAGAATACCACCCCCCAGGTCTTCGGATCGCTCCATCATCCTGCAGCCGAATCTTGTTGATTCTGGCAGAGAACACCTGAATGTGGTGGGGATCCCGCTGCTGGGTGCCTGGGCGACACCTGGGAGAAGGTGAGAAGGCCTGAGAGTGCTCCCCCCTGCCCGCTCCAATCCCCCTCCCCCCTCCTCCCACATCCTCGACTCTCTTGCTGCCCTTCATCTCACTTAACCGCTGCAAGTTAGCCATTGCACCTGGAATGGCCCACTATACAGGAATATGAAGTTTCACCCTCTCCTCCAGGTATTCAGGTCTTCCCTCATCCTCCTCATCTCTTTATTCGATCCTGTTTCGTTTTTTATGGCTGCATTCTTGGAGCGCGATTTTGTTTCCCGTATGTCTCCTGCAGCAGGACGATCTCGCTTCCCTGTGTCCTCATACTCTATGAGGTAGGTATTTCAATCCAGAGACCAAAGATGTTGGCGGGCATCCCCGGATCTCCTCACACCCCACTCTCCACTTCTTAGTCAGAGTCACTGTCCAGATTTGAGTTGGATTTACAGCTTTTTTCCTGACTGCTGCTTTGGGTCTGCTTCCCTGGTGCTGGCTTTTGGCTCTCTCTTATGTATCCTCTGGCTGCTTCTCAGTGGTGTAGCAGGAGGTGATGCATGACACTAGGCTTTTCCCTTATTTTTTTAAAAATTTGGGGCTGTTTGTGGCTTTGGGGGAGAGAACAGGGGGTTATTGTGCACCCCCCCCCTCCACTCCTCTGCTCCCTGATGATCATCACCTCTGCAGGCCACTGGTCTCCTCTTCCCCCCCCCCCCTGCATGCCTGGGGGGCGGGAGGCTTGATTTCCCCCTGGCGGTTGCCCTCTTACCTTCAACCTTTACGGGAAGCAGAGTTTGCTGACCCACAGGTGCTCATTCTTGAGGTGAGACAGGGGTGCGTAGCTTATTTTCATTGTCACAACCTGCCTCTCCTCTCACTGTTCTCCTCTCTTCTGCTGCGTTACCAGAGCTGCCAGGGGCTGGTTGCGGTACATCCCGACCCCCCACCAGCCTACCCCCGGGGGGCCGGGGGCTTTTGGGTTTTTTTTCCCCCTTCACCTCAGTACACTCCCCAAAAAAAAACGGGAAGCTGCATGTGAATTCGGGGAAAGCCGATTGAACACGGGAAATGCCACGGAAACGTCTCCACCTGCTGACTGCTGTAAGAACTCCCAATCCAAGCTGGCTACTTTTCTGCTGTGCATCACTGTACATCATTATTTTATCCTGACTGTCCTGTGTTACATCCTGTATTATACTCCAGACTGCACTCACTATCCTGGGGCATCACGTGTACATACATTATTTATCCTGTACTACCTGATTACACCCCTGTATTAACTCCAAGCTGAATCACTTTTCTGCGGGTTCAGTCCGTACATAAAATTACTTATCCGTATGATCCTGATTACACCCTGTATTATCCCAAAGGCTGCACTCACTATTTGCTTTTTGCGGGTCACGTACTAATTACTTACCTTTAAATTATCGGGTTCAGTCACTGTACATAACTTTACTTTCCTGTACTGAACCTGAGTTACTCCTGTTTATACTCCAAGCTGCACCACATTCTGCGGGCCCAGTCCTGTGTACATAAATTACTTATCCTGTCTGATCCTATTTACATCCTGTTTTATACCCCAGACTGACCACTATTTGCTGCCAGCACGTGTACATACATTCTTACCGTATATCCTAAATTACATCCTGTATTTTACCCCCCAAGCTCACCACTATTTGCTTCCAGTCACTATGTACATACATTACTTATCCTGTACTAAACCTGAATTACATCCTGTTTATCCTCCAACTGAAAATACTTTTCTGCTGGTGTAGTCATGTACATACATTACTTTATCCGTACTGATCCTAGTTAATCCTTATTACCTCCAAGCGCGCTCACATTTGCTGGTGCAGTCATTGTACTACATTACTTATTCTGTACTATCCTGATTTTACATCCTGTATTATCCCCAATGACTACTAACTGCGGGTATCACGGTACATACTTTTACTTATTCTGTACTGATCCGATTTACTCCTGTTTTTATACTCCAGAGCGCACTCACTATTTGCTGGTGCAGTCACTGTGTACATACATTATTATCCGTACTATCCGATTTTTCATCCTGTATTATACTAAAAAGCTGCACCCACGTTCTGAGGGCAGTCACTGTTACAGATATTACTTATCCTGTACTAAACCTATTACATCCTTTTTTATTTTCCAGGCTGCGCCACTATTCTGGGTGCACTCATGTGTACTTTATTACTTATCCGTACTGTTCCTGTTTTACATCCTGTATTATACTCCAGAGCTGCACTCACTATTCTGCTGTTGCAGTCACTGTGTACTACTTACTTATCCTGCACTGATCCTAAGTTAATCCTGTAATACTCCAAGCTGCACCACATTCTCGGGTCATCACTGTGTCATACATTACTTACCTTACTGATCCTGAGATACATCCTGTATTATCCTCCGGCTCCCTTACTATTCTGCTGGTGCAGTCCCGTACATACATTACTTATCCTGTATGATCCTGAGTTACCCCCTGTTTACCTCCAGAGCTGCACCACTATTTGCTGGTGCAGTCACTGTGTACATACTTTACTTACCTGTATGATCCTGAGTTACATCCTGATAAAAATCCAGAGCTGCACTCACTATTCTGCTGGTGCAGTCCTGTATACTACATTTTATCCTGTATGATCCGATTTCATCCTGTATTATACTCCAGACTGCCTCACTTTTATTTGCGTCACTGTGTACATACATTACTTATCCTGTACTGATCCTGAGGTGTATCCTATATTTTCTTGGTGACCTCTGTACATTGTACAGTAGGAATTGTCTGCTCTGGCCATTATTGCTGGGGAACCTTGACCCCTAGACTCCAGTCAGCCAAAATGAATAATGCTCCTCACCAGGGGACGCTGATGGGAGACTCTCACTAATGTTATACCTCAGCAAAAAGGGCCCCGGTGTATTCTTTTTCCCCTGAAACGTTTAATTAATGACTGTCGATAAGCCTCATTAATACTGTGCAATGTGCGTTCAAAAGACTAATTGGAATATGCCAGTAAATTTAAAATGTGTTTAGAAGTTCTTTTTTTTTGAGCGCATTTTTATTAAGAAAGTGACGTTTTCATGTTTTTCCCCAAAAACTACAAATTTAGGGCCCCCCGTCTCCTCTATGCACAACTCCAGGGGTGTGACTAGAAAAGGCTGGCTCATAGCACACCTCAATAGGAATCATTACTGACTCCAGCACTTTTCTTCCAGATCACGTAAAAAATTACAACAAGGCTGCAAAGTCTCCGACCCCAGACCAGAAACCTATATTATGAGATCCCAGATCAGATCCCTATAAGAGCAGACCCCATGCCAGACAACTGAATTACAGACTCCAGACTAATTCAAGACTGGACACCTAAGATATATCAGACCAGACGCCCACATCATTATACCCAGACCTGACACCAATATTTTTACATCCCAGCCCAGACAACTGAATTATCAGACCGCAGACCAGACACCTATATTAAGAGATTCCAGAACAGACACCAAGATTATCGGACCCCAGATCAGGCACCTAAATTATCAAATTCCAGACCAGATGCCTAAATTATCAGACTCCAGACCAGACGCCTAAATTATCAGACGCCAGTACAGATGCCTAATTTATCAGACGCGGGACAAGACCCCGATATTATCAAACCCAAGACCAGATGCTTAAATTATCAGACTCCAGACCAGATGCCTAAATTATCAAACCCCAGACCAGATGCCTAAATTATCACACCCAAGTAAAGACACCTAAATTATCAGACCCCAGACCAGATGCCTAAATTATCACACCCAAGTAAAGACAACTAAATTATCAGACCACAGACCAGATGTTTAAATTATCACACCCAAGTCAAGACACCTAAATTATTAGACCCCAGAACAGATGCCTAAATTATCACACCCAAGACTAGACATCTAAATTATCAGACCCCAGACCAGATGCCTAAATTATCACACCCAAGACTAGACATCTAAATTATCTGACCCCAGACCAGATGCCTAAATTATCACACCCAAGTCAAGACACCTAGATTATCACACCCCAGACCAGATATTTAAATTATCACACCCAAGTCAAGACACCTAAATTATTAGACCCCAGACCAGATGTCTGAATTATCACACCCAAGACTAGACATCTAAATTATCAGACCCCAGCTCAGATGCCTAAATTATCACACCCAAGTCAAGACACCTAAATTATCAGACCCCAGACCAGATGTTTAAATTATCACACCCAAGTCAAGACACCTAGATTATCACACCCCAGACCAGATGCCTAAATTATCACACCCAAGTCAAGACACCTAAATTATCAGACCCCAAACCAGATACCTAAATTATCACACCTCAAGACCTTTTGCTTAAATTATCACACCCAAGACTAGACACCTAAATTATCAGACCCCAGACCAGATGCCTAAATGACTATATCCCAGACCAGACACCTATAATATCAGACCACAGACCAGACACCTATAATATCAGACCACAGACCAGACACCTATAATATCAGACCCCAGACTAGACACCTAACTTATCAGACCCCAAACCAGACACCTAAATGACTATATCCTAGACCAGACACCTATAATATCAGACCACAGACCAGACAACTTTATTATTAGACCCCAGACCAGCAGCTGGGTAGCAGAATGGGGGCTGGGGCATCTCTTGATAGTCACAAGTATGTTGTGCTGACCACACAGGCAGTAGCAGTAGTAGAAAGTCATTATTCCCTCTTTTTCTTTGTCCTTCAGGTCTCCTAGGCCAAAGGCATCCAGTGCCGGGGCCATTCCAAGAAGACAGTTCTATCTTCCTCTTGAAGGCAGAGTAGGTCGGTGAAGTAACCACTCAGCTCCTTGAGGATAAGGTCCTGCTGGAATGCCAACTCCAGAGTGTGGGGGGTATACATGGGGTAAGAGCACGGTGCTGCTCATCAAATGCCCCACATTGTTTCAGGAAAAAAACTTGTCATCTTTATTAATCACAACACTTCAATTACAGCATAGTAGGAGTGTGGTAACAGTCTAAATATGATACTACTAGCTGAGCTGGGACCAAACTAGCAAACCAGGCCACCTGCTGTACCCCCAGGCTCCCATCAGACCTCAAGCCTGTCAGTACTTCCCAGTCCTATCACATCCTTAAAGGGGTTTTGCCAAGAAGTGAGATCCTCACCTAACAGGCTGACACTCCCCTCTTGAGGCTTGAAAAAAGGGGCGTTGTGTTTCTGTGTTGAAAAAAACAAGTACCTCCTCTGTGATGTCATTGCTCCACCTCCCATGCACGCTCCCTGAATCAGTCCCCGTAGTTGAAGCAAACATGTTTGTCTAATCCACAGAGGAGAACTGTATTGCGCACAAGCTCTACAGGTTTTGTTTCTCCCTCTTATCTGCTCAGGAGAGAAGATAAGCTCCGAGCAGGCAGCATTCTTTCATTTGTTCACAAACTGAGCAGGGAGCGTCTGCATGTTTACTCAGATAATTACATTACAACCAGTGGATTCTCTATACAGCAGACACAGGATCTTTTCTCCCCAGTCCCTTCAAAGCTCATTCCTGTTCCCTGCCATCAGATAAGAAGTGAAAACAACGCAAGCGCGGCCAGATCAGCTCCTGTCAGCTCCTGGTCGTACCTAATGTAAACAGTCAGGAAACTAAGGGTATGTAAGGAAGGCTGTAGCTCTCACAGGTTTCACTTTTTTAATGACATATATTTAGAAAAGTGATTAAATACCCATTTTGGAGGATCCCACGTTGACTTTAGATTGTGGCAAAACCCCTTTAAGCTAACATCTCAGAGCACCCTGAAGTGAAGCTAATGGGTTAACCCTCCATGATCCACCACCAGCTCTTGGATAGTTCCAAGAGTGTACATACAATAGAGGTAGACTATGTGACTGGTTTATGGCCATTAGAAAGTGTGAGCCCAGTCCTGGTTGGCCCACCCCTTTGCTGCTGGGTAGGAGAACCTGTGGACTTCCCTCTCCATAGAGGGCATTTTAGCAAACAAGGACATAAGAAACTGTCCCAGGGGTTATGCAAAGACTACAAGGGGCAAAAGTTGGCACCAAAACTAGGGTCCCAGCAGGGGCGTAGCTACAGGGGGTGCAGAGGTAGCAGTCGCTACTGGGCCCTGCAGCCTGAGGGGGCCCCAAAGCCCTCCTTCCCCATAAGAAAATACCAGCATTGTAAATGGCACATGGTAACTAGGGGGCCCCATTTCACTCTTTGCACTAGGGCCCAAGAGCTTGAAGTTACGCCTCTGGGTCCCAGTATAATCTTTGCTATGGGGCCCCCTTCTCTTTTTATATACACCAATCGCCAGGGCCAATCTGCGTTCTTCACCTGCTGTTCTTCGTGTCCAGGATCAGATTGAAGAGGAATCCTAAAATAAGGGGCAAACCTACTGCCATTGGGATTTTGTAGGAGATGATGACATGCAAAGGTGATGGTGCATGATTATTAGGGGAGTCCATTTAATTTGATAATCTAAAATGCTCCTCTTTTCCTGTAGGGTCCATCTGCAGAACCAAGATGCCAGCTGCAGCCATAGCCGTTGTCCAAAAACATGGTAGACACATACCTCCCAACTTTTAGAGATTACAAAGTGGGACACTTCAGGCCACACCTCTAACCATGCCCAAACACATGACATCACACCAAGACACACCTCTAACCACACCCACACACATGACATCACACCAGGACACACCTCTAACCACACCCAAACACATGACATCACACCAGGACACACCTCTAACCACACCCAAACACATGACATCACACCAGGACACGCCTCTAACCACACCCACACATGACATCACACCAAGACACGCCTCTAACCATGCCCAAACACATGACATCACACCAAGACACGCCTCTAACCACACCCAAACATGACATCACACCAAGACACGCCTCTAACCACACCCAAACATGACATCACACCAAGACACGCCTCTAACCACGCCCCAAACACATGACATCACACCAAGACACGCCTCTTACCATGCCGCAAACACATGACATCACACCAAGACACACCTCTAACCACGCCCCAAACACATGACATCACACCAAGACACGCCTCTAACCACACCCAAACATGACATCACACCAAGACACGCCTCTAACCACACCCAAACATGACATCACACCAGGACACACCTCTAACCACACCCACACATGACATCACACCAAGACACGCATCTAACTATGCCCAAACACATGACATCACACCAAGACACGCCTCTAACCACACCCAAACATGACATCACACCAAGACACGCCTCTAACCACACCCAAACATGACATCACACCAAGACACGCCTCTAACCACGCCGCAAACACATGACATCACACCAAGACACACCTCTAACCACACCCAAACACATGACATCACACCAAGACACACCTCTAACCACACCCAAACACATGACATCACACCAGGACACACCTCTAACCACACCCAAACATGACATCACACCAAGACACGCCTCTAACCACGCCGCAAACACATGACATCACACCAAGACACGCCTCTAACCACACCCAAACACATGACATCACACCAAGACACGCCTCTAACCACACCCAAACACATGACATCACACCAAGACACGCCTCTAACCACACCCAAACACATGACATCACACCAGGGCACGTTTCTAACCACACCCAAACACATGACATCACACCAAGACACGCCTCTAACCACACCCAAACACATGACATCACACCAAGAAATACCTCTAACCACTCCCAAACACATGACATCACACCAAGACACGCCTCTAACCACGCCCAAACACATGACATCACACCAAGACACGCCTCTAACCACTCCCAAACACATGACATCACACCAAGACATGCCTCTAACCACACCCAAACACATGACATCACACCAAGATATGCCTCTAACCACTCCCAAGCACATGACATCACACTAAGACACACCTCTAACCACGCTCAAACACACACATGACATCTTTTTAGACAGCCAAAAAGGGAGACATTTTCAGGTTTGCCTTGTATCCAATAATGAAATATTAAGTAAATTGTTATGTTATATACAGTGAGGAAGCCATCGGATAGTCAGTTTATTGGCGTAAATCTGTTTCCTAAATGAAAAAGAGGGACATTTCGAGAGCTAAGAGGGACAGAGGGACAAGGATGAAAAATAGGGACTGTCCCTCCAAAATATGGACACTTGGGAGGTATGTAGACACAATCTATTGTAAGAACCACACCAGCCATAGAACAGAGCAAGAGCCACCTTCAGGACAGTAGGCCCGATGCCTTCTCATGCGCAGTCTTGATCTCAAATTCAAACATTCCTACTGATATCAAGGTTTTAATATAAAGGGTTAGTCCTTCAAAAAGATGGGGAGAGCGCGGTGCTTGACCCTAGGGAAGTAGAGGAGGCTGCAATGAGACAAGAAGCCAGACGTCTGGCAGAGGCAGATGAAGAGAAGGAAGGAGCCAAGAGCCAGTGGAGGAAAACCCATAAATCTGCTTTGTGGGGCTCATGTATTATTCACTCTTCCTCATGTTTAATTCTTGGGAGTTTTTTTTCATAATGTACAAATAAGAAGATGCAGACATGGGTTCTCTTATTGGATCCCTATGGCTCCCAGCATGTGGGCTCAGCAAGGAGGCCGGGACAGACCTACACGATGGCTCCATTAGTGTCTAACGAGGGCTGACCCTGTTCTTACATCTCACTGCTTCTTCCATCATCACTTTAACAGAAAAGGAAACCTGCTGAGTATTGTGCACAGTTCACTGCAGCAGAGTGTGGGCTCCTCAGTGGGGAAGTTAGGGATTTCCGCAGCAGAAGTTACAGCCGGAGCGTTCAGCGCAGGTCCTGGTCTACAGACAATCTGTATAGTAACCTCAGGTGTAAGGTTGTCCCATATACAGCAGGCCCTCGCTGCAGAGCATAGAGCATGCACTGTCCAGGCAGCTGATGAAGCGCTACAGGTGGCTGTTGCAGAAAGTGGGGTTAATGGAGGGATTCGCTGTTATTTATTAAGCAGCTCTTGCTTTAAAGGTCTTCATGTTTTCAGCAGTGATGAGTTTAATGGAGTGCTGCTTAATGCAGGGATACATGGCAGGCCGGAGAAACGAGAGCAGCAGGGACGAAAATCTCATCTAATCAAAGATTTATCCATCCTTGCCAGAAGAGCGGAAGAAGCAGATTCACCTGGCACCGTTCATCCAACTGCCCTCAATGTATCAGCACCTATGGCTCCTAAGGATGAGTGATCAAGAGGTTATTTCTCCAGACACTTCTGTGCCATCACACCGCCTTTGTCCTCCCTCTACACCCCTTTTCCACCTCCAGACCCCTATATCACCTCTACCCCTCTTTAAATTCCCTTTTCTCCCCCATCCAGATTCATGTTAAGCCTGCAAACCCCTCTGCCCCCCAGAACCCTCTGTCCCCTCCAAACTTCACTATCTCCCTACAATCCAGAACCCTCTGTCCCCCTCCAATCCAGATCTCCCTGCCCCCTCCAATCTCATTACTACCGTGTTTCCCCGATAGTAAGAAAGCGTCTTACATTATTTTCACCCCCAAAAGTCCCACTATGTCTTACTTTCGGGGTATGTCTTATATAGGGCAGGTATAGGGCCAGCTGTAGACAGGTATAGAGTCGGCTGTAGGCAGGTATAGGGCCAGCTGTAGTCAGTTATAGGGCCAGCTGTAGACAGGTATAGAGTCTGCTGTAGACAGGTATAGGGCCAGCTGTAGGCAGGTATAGGGCCAGCTGTAGACAGGTATAGGGCCAGCTCTAGCCAGGTATAGGGCCAGCTGTAGGCAGGTATAGGGTCGCTTAGGACAGGTATAGGGCCAGCTGTAGGCAGGTATAGGGTCCAGCTGTAGACAGGTATAGGGCCAGCTGTAGGCAGGTATAGGGCCAGCTGTAGGCAGGTATAGGGCCAGCTGTAGACAGGTATAGGGCCCGCTGTCGGCAGGTATAGGGCCAGCTGTAGTCAGGTCTAGCGTCGGCTGTAGGCAGGTATAGGGCCATCTGTAGGCAGGTATAGGGCCAGCTGTAGACAGGTATAGGGCCAGCTGTAGGCAGGTATAGGGCCAGCTGTAGGCAGGTATAGGGCCAGCTGCAGACAGATATAGGGCCAGCTGTAGGCAGGTATAGGGCCAGCTGTAGGCAGGTATAGGGCCAGCTGTAGACAGGTATAGGGCCAGCTGTAGGCAGGTATAGGGCCAGCTGTAGACAGGTATAGGGCCAGCTGTAGGCAGGTATAGGGCCAGCTGTAGGCAGGTATAGGGCCAGCTGTAGACAGGTATAGGGTCGGCTGTAGGCAGGTATAGGGCCAGCTGTAGGCAGGTATAGGGCCAGCTGTAGGCAGGTATAGGGCCAGCTGTAGGCAGGTATAGGGACAGCTGTAGGCAGGACTAGGGCCAGCTGCAGACAAAATATAGGGCCAGCTGTAGGCGGGAGTTAAAGATAGGGCCAGCGGTAGACGGGTATAGGGCCAGCTGTAGGCAGGTATAGGGCCAGCTGTAGGCAGGTATAGGGCCAGCTGTAGACAGGTATAGGGCCAGCTGTAGACAGGTATAGGGCCAGCTGCAGACAGATATAGGGCCAGCTGTAGGCAGGTATAGGGCCAGCTGTAGACAGGTATAGGGCCAGCGTCTTGGGGCCCAGGTAGAAGTATAGGGCCAGCTGGCAGTAACAGGAATATAGGGCCAGCTGTAGACTGGTATAGGGCCGGCTGTAGACAGGTATAGGGCCAGCTGTAGGCAGAAAAACACTTACCTGGCTCCCCGCTGCTCCGTCTCCCGCGCCGCCTCCTCGCTGCTCCGTCTCCCGCGCCGCCTCCTCGCTGCTCCGGCCTCCCGCGCGCTCATCCCGGCACAGGCAGTGACGTCATCAGGCCGCGCTACGTCTTACTTTCGGGGTACGTCTTACATTAGGCGACCTCCCTAAGACACCGCTACGTCTTACTATCGGGGGTGTCTTACTATCGGGGAAACACGGTAGCCTCCAAATGCCAATAACCCCTCTAACTCCCTTCACATCCCTCTAGACTCCTGTGTTCTCCCTCCGGTAACCAGTTGAGTCTCCAGACCCCTCTACCCATCTTCAGACTCCTATGCCCGCTCTATCAACCTTTAGACTCCTATGCCCCCTCTAACCATCTTCAGACTCCTATGCCCGCTCTATCAACCTTTAGACTCCTATTCCCCATCTTACCATCTTAAGACTTCTATTCCCCCTCTATCAACCTTTAGACTCCTATGCTCCCTCTACCCATCTTCAGACTCCTATACCCCCTCTATCAACCTCTAGACTCCTATGCCCCCTCTATCAACCTCTAGACTCCTATGCCCCCTCTATCAACCTCTACTAGACTCCTATGCCCCCTCTATCAACAACTCTCTATAACTCCTATGCCCCCTCTATCAACCTCTAGACTCCTAGGCCCCCTCTATCAACCTCTAGACTCCTATGCCCCCTCTCTATCAACCTCTAGACTCCTATGCCCCCTCTATCAACCTCTAGACTCCTATGCCCCCTCTATCCATCTTCAGATTACTATGCCACCTCTATCAACCTCTAGATTCCTATGCCCCCTCTATCCATCTTCAGACTCCTATGCCCCCTCAATCCATCTTCAGACTGTTATGCTCACTCTATCTACCTTCAGACCCATCTATTACCCCTTTAAACCACTCTTACCCCTTTCAGGCCTTTGCTACTCCTCCAAACTCACGTCAGCCTCCCGATGCCAGTGGCCCCTCTAATCCTCTCCTCATTCCTCTAGGCTCCCGTGTTCTCTCTTCAGACTCCAGTTGTGTCTCCAGAACCCTCTACCCATCTCCAGACTTCTATGCCCCGTACATGCACCCCCAGACCCATATATCATCCTTTCGAACCCATCTTCCCCTCTACAGGCCCTCAATACCCCTCCAGACTTACTGTGCCCCATCAAGATCCCTCTATCGCCCTCCACACCCTTTTAGACTCCTCTGTTCTCCCTCCAGACTCCTCTGTTCTCCCTCCAGACTCCTCTGTTCTCCCTCTAGACTCCTCTGTTCCCCCTCCAGACTCCTCTGTTCTCCCTCCAGACTCCTATGTTCTGCCTCCAGACTCCTCTGTTCTCCCTCCAGACTCCTCTGTTCTGCCTCCAGACTCCTCTGTTCTGCCTCCAGACTCCTCTGTTCTCCCTCCAGACTCCTCTGTTCTGCCTCTAGTCTCCTCTGTTCACCGTCCAGACTCCTCTGTTCTCCCTCCAGACTCCTCTGTTTCTCCCTCTAAACTCCTCTGTTTCCCCTCCAGACTCCTCTGTTCCCGCCTCCAGAACTCCTCTGTTTTCGCCCTCCAACTCCTCTGTTCTCCCTCCAGACTCCTCTGTTCTCCTCCGGACTCCTCTGTTCCCCCTCCAGACTCCTCTGTTCCCCTCCAGACTCCTCTGTTCCCCATCCAGACTCCTCTGTTCTGCCTCCAGACTCCTCTGTTCTCCCCTCCAACTCCTCTGTTCTGCCTCCAGACTCCCTCTGTTCTCCCTCCCGGACTTCTCTGTTCTCTCCTCTAGACTCCTCTGTTCTCCCTCTAGACTCCTCTGTTCTCCCTCCGGACTATTCTGTTCTCCCTCCAGACTCCTCTGTTCTCCCTCCGGACTTCTCTGATCTCCCTCCAGACTCCTCTTTCTCCTCTTTGAACTCCTCTTCCCCTCCAGGCCCTCTGTACGCCTCCAGACTCCTCTGTTCCCCTCAAAATCCCTCTTTCGCCCTCCACTCCCTTTTGTAGACTCCTCTGTTCTCCCTCCAGACTCCTCTGTTCTCCCTCCAGACTTCTCTGTTCTCCCTCAGACTCCTCTGTTTCCCCCTCAGACTCCTCTGTTCTCCCTTTCCAGACTCCTCTGTTCTGCCTCCAGACTCCTCTGTTCTCCCTCCGACTTTCCCCTGTTCTGCCTCCAGACTCCTCTGTTCTCCCTCCAGACTCATCTGGCCCTTCCAGACTCCTCTGTTCTGCTCAAGACTCCTCTGTTCTCCCTTTCCCGACTCCTCTGTTCTGCCCCCCAGACTCTCTGTTCGCCCTCCAGACTCCTCTGTTCTCCCTCCAGACTCCTCTGTTCTCCCTCTAGACTCCTCTGTTCCCCCTCCAGACTCCTCTGTTCTGCCTCTAGACTCCTCTGTTCACCCTCCAGACTCCTCTGTTCTCCCTCCAGACTCCTCTGTTCTCCCTCCAGACTCCTCTGTTCTGCCTCCAGACTCCTCTGTTCTCCCTCCGGACTTCTCTGTTCTCCCTCCAGACTCCTCTGTTCTCACTCCAGACTCCTCTGTTCTCCCTCCGGACTTCTCTGTTCTCCCTCCAGACTCCTCTGTTCTTCCTCCAGACTCCTCTGTTCTGCCTCCAGACTCCTCTGTTCTCCCTCCGGACTCTCTGTTCTCCTCCAGACTCCTCTGTTCTGCCTCCAGACTCCTCTGTTCTGCTCCAGACTCCTCTGTTCTCCTCCAGACTCCTCTGTTCTCCCTCCAGACTCCTCTGTTCTCCCTCCAGACTTCTCTGTTCTCCCTCCGGACTACTCTGTTCTCCCTCCAGACTCCTCTGTTCTGCTTCCAGACTCCTCTGTTCTCCTTCCAGACTCCTCTGTTCTGCCTCCAGACTCCTCTGTTTCCACTCCTCTTTCCCAGGACTTCTCTGTTCTGCCTCCAGACTCCTCTGTTCTCCCTCCAGACTCCTCTGTTCTCCCTCCAGACTCCTCTGTTCTGCCTTCCAGACTCCTCTGTTCTGCCTCCAGACTCCTCTGTTCTGCTTCCAGACTCCTCTGTTCTCCCTCCAGACTCCTCTGTTCTGCCTCCAGACTCCTCTGTTCTCCCTCCAGGACTTTTCCCGTTTCTCCCTCCAGACTCCTCTGTTCTCCCTCCAGTCTCCTCTTTGCTGCCTCCAGACTCCTCTGTTCTCCCTCTAGACTCCTCTGTTCTCCCTCCGGACTTCTCTGTTCTCCCTCTAGACTCCTCTGTTCTCCTTCCAGACTCCTCTGTTCTGCCTCCAGACTCCTCTGTTCTGCCTCCAGACTCCTCTGTTCTCCCTCCGGACTTCTCTGTTCTCCCTCTAGACTCCTCTGTTCTCCCTCCAGACTCCTCTGTTCTGCTTCCAGACTCCTCTGTTCTCCCTCCAGACTCCTCTGTTCTGCCTCCAGACTCATCTGTTCTCCCTCCGGACTCCTCTGTTCTCCCTCCGGACTTCTCTGTTCTGCCTCCAGACTCCTCTATTCTCCCTCCAGACTCCTCTGTTCTCCCTCCAGACTCCTCTGTTCTCCCACGAGACTCCTCTGTGCTCCCTCCAGACTCCTCTGTTCCCCTCTAGACCCCTCTGTTCCCCTCCAGACTCCTGAGTACTCCCTCCAGACTCCTCTGTTCTGCCTCCAGACTCCTCTGTTCTCCTCCAGACTCCTCTGTTCCGCCTCCAGACTCCTCTGTTCCCCCTCTAGACTCCTCTGTTCTCCCTCCAGACTCCTCTGTTCTCCCTCCAGACTCCTCTGTTTCCTCCAGACTCCTCTGTTCTGCCTCCAGACTCCTCTGTTCTCCCTCTAGACTCCTGTGTTCTGCCTCTAGACTCCTCTGTTCTCCCTCTAGACTCCTCTGTTCTCCCTCCAGACTCCTCTGTTCTGCCTCCAGACTCCTCTGTTCTCCCTCCAGACTCCTCTGTTCTCCCTCCAGACTCCTCTGTTCTGCCTCCAGACTCCTCTGTTCTCCCTCCAGACTCCTCTGTTCTGCCTCCAGACTCCTCTGTTCTCCCTCCAGACTCCTCTGTTCTCCCTCCAGACTCCTCTGTTCTCCCTCCCGACTCCTCTGTTCTGCCTCCAGACTCCTCTGTTCTCCCTCCGGACTTCTCTGTTCTCCCTCTAGACTCCTCTGTTCTCCCTCTAGACTCCTCTGTTCTCCCTCCAGACTCCTCTGTTCTGCTTCCAGACTCCTCTGTTCTCCCTCCAGACTCCTCTGTTCTCCTCAGACTCCTCTGATGCTCCTCAACTCCTGTTCTCCCTCTAGACTCCTCTGTTCTCCCTCCGGACTGCTCTGTTCTCCCTCCAGACTCCTCTGTTCTCCCTCTAGACTCCTCTGTTCTCCCTCGAGACTCCTCTGTTCTGCCTCCAGACTCCTCTGTTCTTCCTCCAGACTCCTCTGTTCTCCCTCCAGACTCCTCTGTTCTCCCTCTAGACTCCTCTGTTCTCCCTCCAGACTCCTCTGTTCTGCCTCCAGACTCCTCTGTTCTCCCTCCAGACTCCTCTGTTCTGCCTCCAGACTCCTCTGTTCTCCCTCAGGACTACTCTGGTCTCCCTCTAGACTCCTCTGTTCTCCCTCGAGACTCCTCTGTTCTGCCTCCAGACTCCTCTGTTCTCCCTCTAGACTCCTCTGTTCTCCCTCCAGACTCCTCTGTTCTCCCTCCAGACTCCTCTGTTCTCCCTCTAGACTCCTCTGTTCTGCCTCTAGACTCCTCTGTTCTCCCTCCAGACTCCTCTGTTCCCCCTCCAGACTCCTCTGTCCTCCCTCAGACTCCTCTGTCCTCCCTCAGACTCCTCTGTTCTCCCTCAGACTCCTCTGTTCTCCTCCAGACTCCTCTCTTCCTCCCTCCAGACTCCTCTCTTCCTCCCTCCAGACTCCTCTGTTCTCCTCTAGACTCCTCTGTCTCTCTCCGGACTCCTCTGTTCTCCTCCAGAAATCCTCTGTTCTCCCTCCAGACTCCTCTGTTCTGCCTCCAGACTCCTCTGTCTGCCTCCAGACTCCTCTGTTCTCCCTTCAGACTCCTCTGTTCTCCTCCAGATTCCTCTGGTCTCCTCCAGACTCCTCTGTTCTCCCTCCAGACTCCTCTGTTCTCCCTCCAGACTCCTCTGTTCTCCCTCCAGACTCCTCTGTCCTCTCCTCCAGACTCCTCTGTTCTCCCTCCAGACTCCTCTGTTCTCCCTTTAGACTCCTCTGTTCTCCCTCCAGACTCCTCTGTTCTGCCTCTAGACTCCTCTGTTCTCCCTCCAGACTCCTCTGTTCTCCCTCTAGACTCCTCTGTTCCCCTCCAGACTCCTCTGTTCTGCCTCTAGACTCCTCTGTTCAGCCTCCAGACTCCTCTGTTCCCCTCCAGACTCCTCTGTTCTCCCTCCAGGATCCTCTGTTCTCCCTCCAGACTCCTCTGTTCTGCCTCCAGACTCCTCTGTTCTGCCTCCAGACTCCTCTGTTCTCCCTCCGGACCCTTCTCCTCGCTTCTCCCCTCCAGACTCCTCTGTTCTGCCTCTAGCTCCTCTGTTCTGCCTCCAGACTCCTCTGTTCTCCCTCCAGGATCCTCTGTTTTTCCCCCCAGACATCCTCTGTTCTCCCTCCAGACTCCTCTGTTCCCCTCCCTCTAGTTCTCCCCCTTCTCTGTTCTCCCTCTAGACTCCTCTGTTCTGCCTCCAGACTCCTCTGTTCTCCCTCCAGACTCCTCTGTTCTTCCTCCAGACTCCTCTGTTCTCCCTCCAGACTCCTCCCTCTAAACCTGACCCAAGGGCATTAGCTAAAGACTGTTCAATTGCTGCAACTGTTCCTATGTTCATCTAACTTCACCCATAAAGCAGGAGAGGACCCATCAAGTTGAGTTCCTCTGCTACTGACTGTAACAATATTGCCTATAAACTATTTCACGTGAAAGTAGCCACCAAGTGTGTTGTACCTCACTGTGTAAGGAACCTTGTGCTCCTTCTGCTGGCACCATGTAGATTATAAGATATTCGAGTGGGGGATGCTACACCCTTTACAATGGGGACTGAAGAAGTGTTGTATGGGACTGATAGGATATTGATATTGGGTAATACATTGATAGGGTGACACTGGCTTTGTGAGGAGCTTCTGTGGTAGCCAGGGCTGCCCTCAGTCATCTATTAACCATTTCAGGGCCCCATACAGCCAAATTACTAGTTCCTAATATATCAATGGGCCCCTTTTTGATTAGGGCCCCTGACAGGCAGAGCCGTCTTAACAGCATTATGGGCCCCAGGCATAGCACTGCAATGGGCCCTGCCCAAATACATGACATCATACCTAGCAATGTCTCAAACCCCCCCCAAGCACACCCATATTATCACGCCACTTATGTCTGGACACCGGCAGCCTACAAGACTAAGTGGCAGGGCAGGGAGCCTTTGGCTCCCTTCTCCACCATGGTTTTTAACTGTTTGCACGTCCTAAAAACACACAAACAGTTAAATAAGCAAAGTCAACCATGGGATTATGGGTATGTTTCTTGTATTCCTTGGACATACATAGACCACCTGGGGCTCCTAAACTTGTGTGGCCCCCTGGCAACTGCCTAGTGTGCCCAGTGGAAAAGATGGCCCTGCTGACAGGAGTACTGTCCTATTGGCACCCAGGGCTGGGACAAGGTATTCTGGAGCCCTAGGCAAACGAGGTGTAAAGTGCTCCCCACATGGAAAATTCAGCCCACTCCATGCCTCCTTGCGCCCCCTTTTCTGCCTGGGATGAAGTGGCACCCTAGGCGGTCGCCTACCTTCGCCTACCCCTTGTCCCGGCCCTGTTGGCACCCCTGGTGTTATCTGCAAAGTAGCACTAAAGGAAGAGTTGGGGCCCCTCTGTAGTGCACTAAGTTGTGGGGGCTCTTAGTATCAGGCATGAGGTTAGTTGGGGGTTTCATGAGCTGAAGGTTTGACTTCTAATCTGTGTATGAGCACAACCCCTGGTGCAGCTTTTCAATGTCTTTCTTGCCAATACCCCTTTAAGTCTGAGCTGCTATTAATTGATTTCCACTTCATGACTAATATAGACTTCACATAGACAGCATCATCTTATAGCGTCGTCCCACAAACCCCCCACTATCATTCTCCAGAAAATAACAGGTCTGCAACCATCCCCTGCAATTCTCCAGAAAATGACAAGGAAAGAACAGGTGCGGGAGCAGCAGGGGTCAGTGACGGGGGCCCCGGTCCTCTCCTCGCTGCACCACCTCTCCTCCTCATATCTGCAGCATTCTGTCAGTCTCACTGGCAGCGCGGAGGGGAAAATATTAACATTCCTGACATGGGCACAGAGGAGCGCCGAGTGAGCTAATCCAAGCAGGTTAATTCCCTGCTCAGTTCATTCTGTCTTATTAAAGGCAGCAGACACCCTGTGGATGCCTCATTACCTGCGCCAATCCTACGCAGGCGCTGGGTGTAATGACTGGAGCAGGAGTCTACCTGCTGAGACAAGGGACAGCTCCCCAATCACAGTCACAGACTCTACAGTCAGGTCCAGAGCCCCGGGCACCAACCCTGCAGAGGAGGCGCCCAAATCAGCCCAGGACTGCTGAGCATACAAATCAGAGAACTGACTGCTGTCTCCCTCCACCTGCCCATATATCCTATGATAACAGGAGGTAAAATCCCTCAGACTCCTCTATCCAGTCCTCTGTTCCCTCTTCAGACCAGTCCGTCCCCCTTCCAGACTCCTCTGTCTCCTCTCCAGACCCTTGTTCCTTTCCAGGACCCTTTTCTGTCCCTTACTCTTCTTATCCTCTCCATGCTCCTCTATCTCCTCTCCAGACCCTTCTGGCCCCCTTCCAGACTCCTCTGTCTGCTTCAGATTTTCCTGTCCTCTCCAGACTCTTCTGTCACTTCCAGATTTCTCTGCCCCCTCTAGACTCCTCTGTCCTTATCTCCTTCTTAATCCTCTCCATGCTCCTCTATCTCCTCTCCAGACCCTTCTGCCTCCCCCCAGACTCCTCTGTCTGCTTGAGATTCTCCTGTCCTCTCTGGAATCCTCTGTCAATCAGACTCTTCTGTTTCCTCTCCAGACTGCTTTATTTCCTCCAGACTCCTCTGTCCCCTCCTCCAGACTCCACATCCTCTCCAGATTCCTGTCTCTCCTCTCCAGACTCCTCTGTCCTCTCCACACCCCTTTGTCCCTTATCTCCTTCTTAGTCCTCTCCATACTCCTCTGTCTCCTCTCCAGACCCTTTTGGCCTCTTCCAGACTCCTCTGTCTGCTTCAGATTCTCCTGTCCCCTCCAGACTCATCTTTTCCCTCCTCCAGACCCCTCTGTCTCCTCTCCAGACTCCTCTGACACCTTCAGACTTCTACATCACCTCTCCATACTCCTTTATCTCTCAGAATCCTCTGTCCTCTCTAGATTCATCTGTCTCTTATACTCCTTTGTCCTCTCCAGATTCCTCTTTCCCTTACAGACTGCTCTGTCCTCTCCACACCCCTCTGTCTCTTCCAGATTTCTCTGTTGCCTCTCCAGATTCCTTTGTCTCTCAGACTCTTCTGTCCCTTCAGACTTCTCTGTCCCTGCTCCAGGCTCCACTGTCCTCTCTCCAGACTCCTCTATCTCCTCTCCAGACTCCTCTATCTCCTCTCCAGACTCCACTATCTCCTCTCCAGACTCCTCTATCTCCTCTCCAGACTCCTCTGTCTCCTCTTCAGCCTCTTCTCTCCTCTTCTATTTCCCTTCAGACTCCTCTGTCTCCTTTATAGACTCCTCTGTCCTCTAATATTCCCTTCAGACTGCGCTGTCTCCTCCAGACCCCTCTGAATCCTGTCCAGAATCCTGTCTCTTTTTTAAACTCCTCTGCCCCCTCCTCAATGCTTCTACGTCCTCTCCAGATCCTCAGACTTCTCTGTCTCTTTTCCATACCCTTCTATCCCCTCCAGACTCTTATGTCTGATGACCACATAAAACATGCACAAACTGTCTCTTAATAAAACCAATTGACAGCGCCAAACCCACCAGACACCATGCAAGAAGTATTCCGGGAGTTTTTGACCAACAGTTCAGACCTTGTCCTCTTGTGTACACAGAGGGTCAGCATTCTCTGTGTAGATGACTTCCTGTGAACTGCAGAATAACATTATCTATCAAATCCTTCGTGGAAGCTCTTGCACTGGTAAATTCCAAACAACAAACCAAACATGAGAGTACCCCAGCAGTCACAAGCATGTGTGTTAAAAGAAGACTCGCCAATAGTTAATTCAGATTCAGGGTTCAATGTAGAAACGAGGATGTAATAGCCATAAGTGACTCTAAATAGCTGTCCCTAAATCTTTCCCTAAACCTCACCCTATGACTGCCCTTAACACCACTATCCCTATAACTGGCCCTAAAGATTTCCTTAAAAAATGTCCCTAAGCTACAACTAACCTAATGTAGGAAAAGGACCTCCAGGACTCAGCAGAAACTAGACCCAAACCCCAAAATTCAAGAGCTACCAAATGCAAAAAAAACCATATCAGAGGAAAGAAGGAACCCAAGATGGCAGACAACCTATACATAGCACATTAACTAAAGCAGGTATATACAAGGTATACACCGGAGCCTCTGCAATATGCTTTAAAAAAAATTGCTGGAGGGCCTCTTTAAGTCTCCATGTGCTATCATGTTGTCTGTCCTAAGGGGCTCGCTTTTTTTGGAGGCGGCTTTCATGCTATAGTAAAAGAGGTTGTCGACTTGCATTATTAGTGACATTATTGTACTCTAAGTTCCAGCAGGTGTGCGGACAGAAGGGAAGGAGGGTCAGCAGGCACTAAGTAAGGCCACTTGTTCGTGCACGCTTGGTTAGTTGTGTAAAGCACGGATGTGATAAAGACCTTTGTGAAACTGAGACCAAATATTGCAGCTATAGACTCTCAGCCGCTACCTATATGACCCCCCACTATCAGGGCAATGAGGCACTATATACACAGCCTCTCCGTCTGCAAACAAATTAAGATTCCATTAGCTTAATGAAAGTTCCTGCATCCTCTGTCTGGGGTTGTCTTAGCTCAACAGCAGGCGCGGGAATGAGATGGCACAGCGCTAGCAGGATGCTCATTAACTCTTCAAACACTGACGAAGCTGCACAGCCCTATGTTGACTCTCAGCTTTTGGCTCAAGCTAAGGAACATTCTCCCGACAGGAGATGAATCAATTCAACAACCTGACAAATCAGGGATCAAAATGCATCCAAATCCCAAAACTCAACATCTCAACTGAGTGCACTGACTGCTGTCTTTACAGTTAGTGCACATCTTTTCCATTGGGCACACTATTCAGTTGCCCGGGGACCCCACAGGTATAGGAGCCCCAGGTGGGGTATACTTGTCCCAGGAATACAAGAAACATACCCTGGATCCCTTGGTTGGTTTTGCTTATTTAAAGGGTTGTTATCGTTTCATTAAATGGTCTTCAGAATAAGGGACAGTGGGGAAAAAAAGCAACTTTGCAATTGGATGTCATTAGCAAAGCTGCCTGTTCTCACAGTGTCCCTTATCTTGTGTTTTTATTTACACTGATATCCCAGTGTGGGTCTTAATCCCTCCTCCTTGCAATTCATGCTGAGAGCTCATTTACATTCTGTAAAAGCCCCTGGGTCATTCAGGAGCGTGTTCGACTCAGATTTAGGGCGTAGCATTTTCTGTTTCCACACCTAGCAGAAACAGACTGCAGCAGATTGTAAAAAAGAGAAAACATGACAGTTTTGACCCTGTGCCTAACTCTCCTGCATACAGCAGATCTGTGCCTTCTTAAAAAAGTGTAATACATCTCCCGCTGTGAGAGATCAAATGCTCAATTAGATTGAATGCAGCCCGTGGTATGTATACAGCTCTTATAAAATAAGACTGATAGGAGAGACTCAGAGGGGAGGGGGAGTTCAGGCCAGCAGTGAAGGGGGGTGATGTCATCCCGCTGGGAGGGGAAGAAAAAGCCCCTGCATTCACAGAGGGGGGGAAGCTAAAAG
>JAODAL010043575.1:0-33713 GCA_025379985.1 Phyllomedusa bahiana
GAAAAAGGGGGGTTTTTTCCCCCCCGGGGGCCCCCCCAGGGGGGGGGGGGACTCACCTGAACTGTCTTCTGTGGACAGGTTCTTTGCTGCCTTAAGGGAAACTTTTTTAATGACCCAGATGGGAAGCTGTGGCCGTGGCTCAGCTGCCCCACCTTGAGGCAGGGTGAGAAGACTTTTGGAGGAGTTTTGCTCCAAATTTCGCGCTGGGGGCTTTCCGTCTGGGTGGAACGACGCAGATCTCAGATGCCAGTTTAGATTAGGGTTAGCGGGACCATGTGAAGGATTTATTGGTGGCTTACCCAACCCCTGGTACTTTAGATGAGGCCATGGAAACTGGCCGTTCGTCTGGACAGACGTTTTAGGGAGAGACGCAGGAAAGGTTCCCCTCCAGTGGTCCACACTATGGTCACCCCTAACCCTTTGTTTCCAATTTAAACCCAGAGGAGCCCTTGCAAGTGGGGGCTTTTTCTGTCACTACGGCTGGGTACCGTAGGACAACTCGTTGCATCCAGGGGTTGTGCTTTATGTGGAGAAGATGGACACAGAATTCGGGAATGCTCCAAACGGAAGACCAGGTCGGAAAAACTCCAACGCCTAGGTGGTCGGCAGGAGGATCACCTCGGCGTGCAGGTATTTCCTATTGTATCAAATAAGTTGCTGCTACCAGTTAAGATTTCATACTTGTCGCTGTCCGGTTTTGGGAGTGCGTTTGTGGATTCTGGATCAGCTTCTAATTTTGTTGATGCGTCTTTCACCAAACGTCACGGCCTACATTGTAGACCGCAAAATGACTCGCTGAGGGATGTGGCTATTGACTCCACTCCACTAGCTCGGGCGCAATCCAATATTGTATCCTTGAGCGGAGATGGTGGTCGGACCCCATACATATTGATAATTTGTATTTTTGTCATAGAGGGGCTGCCGCTGATGTGGTTTTGGGGGCTGCCCTGGCTTCAGAAACATAACCCGTGTTTAACTGGAATTCGGGGAAAATTAGTCAGGTGGGGACAGCGGGGGTGTTGACAGATGTCTCCTTACCATGCTGGGCAATTTCTGATGTGCAGGGTGATGCTCTATCTGGAAGCAGCTGTTTCCAGCGTTGAGGCCTATGCGGCATCTTGTGAAGTTTGCGCGCGGGCTAAGGTTCACAGAACTCGTCCTCCTGGTGAACTATGCCCTCCCCCGGTACCATGAACGTCCCTATGTGGGTTTAGGAGATGGCTAACCCGGTGGCTTATCAGCTGAAATTTTCCCTCTTCTCTCCGTATACATAACGTTCCCGTCGTGCACTTCGTAAAGAGGTTTATTCAGCCAGTGACTCCCCCCTCTATGCCTCCTTCTCCAGTTTGCATAGAGGGGGAGTTTGAAAATGAAGTTGCCCGTATTTTTAAATTCGCGTAAGGCCCAAAGGTCACTGCAGTACCTGGTCCATTGGAAGGGGTTGGTCCTAGGAGGGAAATCATTTGGTTCGGGAAATCTATCCATGCTGATCGCCTGGTGAGGGAATTCCATGAGTCCTCACCAAGACAAACCAGACAGGGAAGGGTCGGTGGCCCCTCCTAAAGGGGGAGGGTACTGTCAGGGTAAGCTGTGCTCAGGCTGCAGGGATCAACAGGCTGCAGCAGTGATGCACGATCCCACCCTGATTTCACTTGCTTCTGACAACTCTGTGAGTGACAGGGGCCCCGCCACTCCTGACAGGGGCGAGTTGCACCAGCCAATGGGAGGACCCGGAGGCCGCTCCAATCAGCTTCAGGGGCGGTATCCAGGAATCCCATTTAAACTCCCAGAAGGCTGAGTGCAGCGCCTGTGATATTCCTGGCTACCTTGTTATTTGTTTTTGCTTATCTGTATACCTGACCTCGGCCTGTTCTCCTGACCCCGGCTTGTCTCCTGATTTTGTACCTCGATCCCGTTCGTGTTTGACCTTGGCTTGTTTACGTTTATCCCTCCTGTTCTGATTTGTGGCTTTGACGTTCCTATTTGATATTGACCCGGACTGTCTGACTATTCTATTTCCTCACGTCTCCAGCACTTTAGCAGAGCAGGGACTGTCGCCCAGTTGCCGTCTGCCGCCTAGGGCAGCACGTCAAGTAGGCAGGGACAGTGGGCTGGGTTCCAGTCAGGGCGCATTGCACCTCCCTTGACGTGACACAGCCTGTGGTATGTGTACAGCTCTTACAAAATAAGACTGCATAGGGAGATACACAGTGACATGTGGACTCAGAGAGGGGGGGGAGAGTCTCGGGAGCCAGCAGGAACAGTGAAGGGGGGGATGATGTCACCCAGCTGGGAGGGGAAAGAAACGCCCTGCATTTCCAGAGTTGAGAAGCTGAGAGCAGTGTGAATCAGCCGAACTAAGGAAGCGATACATCCCCTTTAATGTAATTAGAGGTCTGGTTTGTTTGCAGTTTGTATACAGTAGGGCACAACTGTTTAGTTGCACAATAGAGCACTATCGTTTAGATGTTCTTTATAAGTTTGTTACAGATGTGCTTTTGTGTAAAAGATCTGACTTTATGTGTACAGTCAGGTAAATGTTTTTATTTGCAGTTTTATAATAATAACAAATGTATAAAAACAAAGGATGGGAGAGGGGAGTAGAGAAGAAAAAAAGGGGTGGAGGAGGTAAAAGGTCAAACACAACAAAGTGTTACAGTATCCCAAAGGTTAAAGAAAATAAAAACAATAAAACCTCATAAGTTTTATAATCAACAGGATTCTAGTATGCGTTTGTCCTTTTGTAATTGGGTATCCAATAATACAACTCAAGGTGAGCCATGTAAGCGCTGAGTCCAGGACACCATGTTACTAAGAATGTAGAACAGTCCTTGTATACAGTAAACTTCACGAGAACAGGTTGATTGGGGCAATCAAGGCCGCTGCACACCTTGTTTCAGATATTAGTGTCATAGCAAATCCCCATGAAGACATGTCAGAGATGTGCTACTCATGACAAGAGAGTGGCACCCAGCTCTGGGGTTGCCCAATGTCAGTGTTTAGTTCATGTCTATTTGAACCTAAGGAGGAAGAGGTCATAGAAACATCATAGAGAGGAAAGAAAAAAAAAGGGAGAGGAGTAGAGGCAGAAGGGAAAGAATGAAAAGGACGCACAGATCCAGCAAGATCCTGCCTAAAGTAGAGTCATAAAGGCACCTCTACTTCACTATATGATGAGCCAGTTAGCTCAGAAGGGTAAATTAAGAGTCTCCAACAGAACTTCCCACATACCCCGTAGTGCATTTAAAGCATTCATGAATAAGAATTTTAGAATGGGAAGGAAGAAGCTTTATAGGATCCCCAGAATTAAAGAACATCTGGACCATAGATTCTTTAGATAATGTGGCATGGACTCCAAGTGAATTTTTGAGCAGTGATTTGTATCCAGGTGTCTCTAATATAGTTTACCTCAGTTAAAGGGGTTTTCTTACCATGCTGTTTAATTGAGTTTTAGCAGTTTTGTACTTAGGGTTCACACGGCATATTTGTGCTTTGTACTTTGAGGCGTAATTGTGCTGCAATGTGCCTGAAGATCGGCCTGCAAATATGATAAAATCAAAGCACTCATTGACTGCTGTGTGTATTACCCATGTATTGTGAAATCACTGCATTTATTATCCATGTTTTACAAGTTCTGTGTGTATTACCTATGTTTTCTATTCCAGAACAGTAAAAGAGAAAAAGAAGCCGAAACAAAGAGAGTACCCTTGATACCAATTATGGTAAATAAAAGCAATATATGCGCTCACCTCACCTGATGTCCTAGGAACCCATAACTTCTGCAAATAAAATTACCTCTACAACTTTGTGGGTCTTTGCGCTATTTGGGACTGTTAGTAAGTCGGATCACCGAGATATACTCTCGGCTTCTACACATTAACTATGTATTGTGACATCAGTGTATTTATATTCCATGTTCTGTGACATCACTGTAGGTATTATCCCAGAACTGTGACATTACTTTGTTTATAAGTATAAATGATACTGGTGGACTCAGGACTGCAAAAAAATAAAAAGGAGCAGCAGTCGCATGCAATAACACTGGGGAACAACAAAAAAGTTATAGAAAGTTTGACCTTTTTTCAGGGTATTTGAGTGCTGCTGAGCCTGAAAGTCCCATCCCTTTTGTTCTAGCAGCTTTAGTTTATGAGATGTTCTACATTGCTCTTGTGATTAATTTGTGTATAAATATGTAGAGCAGATCAATAGAATTGAATTTGCTCGGCACATTCATGTTTTTGTTTGCATGTGTTTTTTAAATGTTTGAAATATATGGGGGACATGTATGAAAACTGTCGAGGTCTAAGACTTTCTTTGTGGCCCATAGCAACCAATCAGAGTGCCCCTTTCATTTCATATAGTGCTCTGAAAAAAAATTAAAGGGCATCTCTGATTGGTTGCTATGGGCAACAAAGTAAGTCTTAGACCTAGACAGTTTTCATACATGAGGCCCTATGTCTTTTCTGTTTAATATGAATTTCCAACATTTCTTTAGTACAATATTGAGTGACCACTACTTTCACCAGCATATACTTGGTGAGGTGGTAATGCCGAATCCCCAAAACTAGAGCTGATAGGGGAAAATTGGTGTCAATTTCAGAATCAGTGCCTCAATCAGACTCAAAACAGTTACAACTTTTAAGGCAACAAAATGAGTGTTCCCCATGTAATTATCTGAATCTTGTATTAACTAGGAAACTAGATGAAATCACTGTTAGATTAATAAGTGGGCATACAGCAAGCTGGATGATGGCAGGAACACAGTTGATGGCGATACCATGAATGAGTCCAATCTGGAAGCAAGACAACAACAGCTCACGCCCTCTGAATCTTCCCCTAAACCTGTCCCTGACATTTGACCCTGACATCAAGACTCTTCTGACTTTAATCTATCCCTGAAACTAATCTTAAAAGTATCCATAAGCTACTAATTACCCTGGCCCAGAAAGCAGCTCTAGGACCCAGAGACTCCTTAGGGAGAGCACATGCAAAAACTATACAAATACAAAATCTCAAGGACTACAAAAACCTCTAGAGAACAAGGTTAAGGTGGACAGAAGCAGTCTAGAACTCTAGAACTGAATGTAAACACTTAGCAGATTACTAGAAAGAATCTCAATACAGCACAATCTCTAAGAAAGCACTATAATCCACACCAGGTTACTTTACACAACAAGCTTCAAAGAGTAACTAGCAATTATCCAAACCTCTCTTACGAGTTCAACGCTGTTTTACCTGGTAAGCTGACCTGCCCTGAAAGCTGTTTAAAGATGTTGCCTAGTAACTGTCTCACAAGATATCTAATATGGAGGAGAGGACGAACAGCAGGAGAGCTCCTGACATTTGAAACATTAATCCCTCTTTTGTGACATCACCATTTATTAATCCTATGCAACAACCTCACTGAGTTAATCATTCCTGTACTGTGTTCATTATAGCTATAATTGAATATGAGAAGTATGCCTGTGCAGTGACATCACTGTGTGCATTTGTAGAGACAAGTAAATATAGGGCGAAGGTAGAGCATGGCAGAGCTAGTGTATGAAGTGGCTCCATGATTTTCTATTAATGACTACTAGTACTATAAAATGCATATAGAACTGGGGCTTTGTTATGGATTTGGCATTGGGATCTGTGAACTTCAAGTTACACCTCTGCAAGAAATTCTAGGTTAAAGGTAATGTGCATGTCCACGTAATGAGCTGAGTGCTGGCGGACAGGCATGATCAGTCACTCTTTCCAAAACCAGATCTTTTTATGGTGATCCTCTATTTATTGCACAACAGCCAACAGAAATAGCTTTAAGCCCCGCTTGCTGGGGAAGGAGCGGAGCCTCTGTAGTATCATGTCAGTACAGCTGAGAAGACGCCTTTAGCAGAAGAAGAAAGAAAGGTTCACATAGTTATCCATCAGAGGTGGAAGTAGATTATGTCCCGAAACACTATGTTACTGTATGTTCTGGACCTTCATCTATTAGTCAGAGCACAGGTTGCAGAGGGTTACAGAGTGGTTACAAAGGGAATCACTTCCCAAAAATGATACATTACATTGCCAACTTATGCAAAGGGGTGGAGGGGATAACATGCTATTAAATTCTAAGACAGAGATCTGAAGAAAAATATAAAAACAAATTAAAAGTTATTAAAAGATCCATAATTTTAGGCCTCCATAAAAAGTTGGACATGACACACGTAACTCTCTTTGAACTGCCTCTGCTCCTGCTTTACAAACACTCAATAATCAATGACGCCATACATAATCTGCACTATTTACATGATGACATTTTCAGTAAGGCAACTTTAAAGCATTTGTCGAGACTAGCTGCCGACTTTTCTATCTTGAGCAAATCAAATCTCACACTTAATAATCTTTCAGAAAGCCTATTATTTTTGAAAAAAAAAGGAAAATCAATCTGAAAGCAGTCAGCAGAAAAACGCTTAATAATTAATGTCTGTTCGCTGACTAATAGTATTTACCCAGTCTCTCAATAAACAGTTTCCACCAAAACATTAAGATAAAACATTAAGATTTTAAACTTCATAGGACACTGGTAGAAAATAGATTCTAGTAGTATGTGACAAAAAAGTGAAAAATAGATTATTTGTACCAGACGTTATCATTTATGGATATTTAGATATTGCTTTCATCCATTATACTGAACTGTAACATAACAGTTGCCAGATAAGCTGTTGCTTTATTGGAATTGTAGTACATAAAAAAAAAAAAAATGCAATACTACTCAGTGCCTTTAGTTACTGCAACATCCAGTTCATATGCTACTTGCATATGACACCTATCAAAGATCTGAGCTAGTAACAATAACCATAAACTGGTAGATCCTATTGACCATCTAAAATGCATCTGTAACAAAGGATCACCATATATCTATATTAAAATAGTGCAGCTTTATTAGTAATTTGGTAATAAAATAAAAAAACACATTAAAAATGGCGATGCAGCTGAAAAGAGAGTGTTCCTGGGTTCACAATATATGGATTCCACCCCAAGTATCTTCAAAAATATATATTTACACAGATATCAAGGTAGCTATAGATACATTAATACATGGTAAATCACAGTCCAATAATACAATATACAATAACATACAAATGTATTATAAAGAAAAGTATGTCCCTGACCTGATAATAAGTCTGTCGCCACGGCCACATAGCCAGGGGAGGGAAATAATGTGAAAATTAGAACAAAAAACACACGTCACAACGCACATTTCGGCTGCGCTTCGTCATTTTTAATGTGCCTTTTTTCTATTTTATTATCAAATTACTAATAAAGCTACATTTTTTTAAATCTATTTGCATAGCAAGAAGTTCACCTTGGAGGCTGACATTATAACAATATAAGGATCATGGGTACGGAGCATGGGTAAAGGTTACCATCAAGGGTTATGTGTCACATAAATTCACAAGAACCGAAGGCGCCCTCACCGGTTATAAATTTGTCCATTCAAATTGTTTCTTCCCATGTCATCTCCGTTCTTTCAAAAGGATTGAGATTTTCTCCCACGTATGTTTTTTGTATTTTCGACACACTATTTGACGTGACTAGATTCGTACAACAAATAACATTGAGAAACCATTTTTTAAAATCAGAAGATATTGAAGTGACTAATGATAGTAATGAACCTTCTACAGCTTTTTATATAGTATCGAACTTGTCTGTTTCACAAGATGGCTTTATTCCATGTTTTGAAGAATTGCTAAGTATAGTTTCATTGCGACAATTGAAAAGTGAATCGGTGGATACTCTAATTTAAATACACAAAAGAGCGAAAATAACTTTTCCATCTTTTCCATCTTTTATCCCATACATTCTCGTTTACATACTATGGACATGTTCCAGGACAGAACTGAGGAAGCCCTAGTTGAACTGCATAAAAAGGAGGTCTCAGCACACATCTATCTAATTTAACTAAGGAGGAATTTGAAGCCAGTGAGTATTTGCAAAAGAATGATAGATTAATAGTTCGTAGTGCAGATAAAGGGGGGCAGTTGTATTATTGGACAGGGATTTATATTGTAGGGAGTTGCTTTCTATGCTTAATTGTTCGGAGAGTTACATACAGCTCAATAAGGATTCTACAGCACAATACCAGGAAAGTTTACAAAAGGTTTTGAATTCTGGAATAGAACAAGGTGTTCTTCCTTGAAATGTTGCAGAAAAGATGAATAAATCAAATTTGGTTATTCCTATTTTACATGCTTTACCTAAATTACATAAAGGAGATTTCCCTCCAGCATTTCGACCCATCGTCAGGGGGATAGGCTCATTGCATGAGGACCTGGAACGATGAGTCGATTATTAGTTACAGCCTCTGGTTGTGGATCTTCCAGGATTCCTTAGAGATACTAAGCAATTAGTCCATGTCTTGGAGACGGTTTCTTGGCCGGCTGGGGGGTCCTGGTTGTCCCAGCCCTACGGGATTTTTTGAGCAGACACAGCGATTTTTCTTTGGAGAAACAAGATTTTCTTATATTGGATTATCTTTTAAAACACAATTATTTTATGTTTGACAACTTATTTTTTCAACAAGTATCTGGAGCGTCAATGGGAGCTAGGTTCTTCCATCCCTGGCAAACATCTAAGGGCGACATGTCCCAACACGCCAACTCCAGTTTTTTGTTCTATTTTGCGGCAAACCCACTTTTTACGCCATATTCTTGTTGTAAATGAACTGTCTTACACCAAAACTAGGCACATTATACGCCGGGAGACACTTTGTAATGCGCCTAAATATGGTGCACTGTGCGCCACGGTCGCGAAATGCAACTATTGAGGCGCCTTACATATGTTATGCGCCCCCTTCGGGCAATAAGGCTCGATAGACGCATACCATATACTACCAATGATATACTATATGCCTAGTGTTGAGCAATGCGCCCTTTTTTGATGCAATGTGCCCTTTTTTGATGCAATGCCCCCATTTTGATACGATGCCCCCTTTTTTGATACAATGCCCCCTTTTTTGATACGATGCCCCCTTTTTTTATCATTCAAAAGCTTTATTGAGAAAATACAACAGGAGGTTCAAAACATAACAGACATAAACACAGAGATTATTTATGAGAAGTCTGAAAAGAACAATAGGCCTGGTAGGCCTTGTAAAGAGCAACCATCATTCATCGGGTTATGATATATCATAATGTATAGAGACTGCCACAAATGCTATGATAATACAAGCAACAGTAAGTAGTAAATGAATAAAATAAAAGGGCAAAAGGGTGAAGGGAAGATCAGGAAAGAGGAAAGGAGGGTAAAGGACGAGGATGTAGCTCAGCAACCCACCCACCGGCAGACGAGACCCCATGGATACATGCCATACAACAGCAAGTAGAAAGCAGTATGGAATACAACGCAAAGGGCATCAACAAGAAAGAGGCAGCAATCTGAGAGAAGAGCTATACTCAAGTAGTAAGCGAGCGGAAAAGTGGAGTAGATTGGAAGGATAGCCAGTAGAACCAGGTTTTGGTCACATTATCAATTTGCACCGGGGTTTGGGCTATCAACTCTTCCATATGGTGAATATGCGAAATTTCCGCCAACCATTCGTCGATAGTGGGCGGATTCAGAGACTTTCAGTGACGGGACTGTTTTAGCGGCCTGAAGGAGGTTACGCAACAGAGATCTTGTCGGTTGGGATTGTAACGTTGAACATGAATAGCAGAGAGGCCTCAGGGGATTTGAGGATTTGTAAGTCCGTGAGTTCCCGAATTACTGTGTATACTCCATTCCAGAAGCCCCGTAAAGAGGGGCAATCCCACCAAATGTGAGACATGGTTCCTACCGCGTTTCCACAGCACCAACAGGTGTCAGGCACTGAAGGGTACCATTTATGCAACACTGCTGGGACCCTGTACCATCTGGACATTATCTAAAAACACGTCTCCTGGGACTTGGAAGCAATAACTACTTTGTGAGTGAGCGCAAAACATTTAGACCATTGGGAGGGTGAGAAGTGCATGTCCAGCTCCGATTCCCAGGCTGCGCAATATGATGTTAAAGAGGAGTGTTGGAGGGGAGCTAGTTCTTTGTATAAATATGAAATTGAGTGTCTAGGAGGCTTTTCAAGCAGGCAAAGCTGCATGTTTCCCCGATCTGGGCCATGGACGTGCTTGTGTCTACTCCCCCTAACCTGGCTGGTACTCACCTCCCCTTGCTTCTGCTCCACTCCCTGTCTCTGTCTGGGCTGGCGCGGGAGTACTTACTCTGGCTCTTTATGATTTAAAGGGCCAGCACACTGCGACCCCCAATCACTGGCCACTGGTCTCTTTATTAGCTCACTTCTCCCAGCACTCCCTGCCAGTTTGCTAGGGTTTGCCAGTGATATGACTATGCCTCAGCCTGCTCTCTCTATATCTCGCTGCACCTTAGCTGTCAGGGGTAGCGACCTGGGAGTCTCCCACAGTGAAACTCAACCTGCCTTGTGGTGGGCTCTGGTGAATACCAGGGGGGCTCCTTAGACTCCATTCCCTGGCATGGATCAAATCATCTCTCACACGGACACAGCGAATCCACCCCCTGACATGTAACAGTAGCCTTTGGACTAGAAAATGTTGTGCACCCCTGACCTACACTTTTTAAGGAACCCTTCTTTATGTAGTGGCCAGGAGTCCATGTGGGGGCCATAAATTGGTACCTAGTATAATACTGATGATGATGATAATGGGGTGCAATATATTTCTCATTTCTGCATGTACGCTCAATATGCTTGAACTTCATGTCTCTTAATACTTTTATTTATCTTACCTGAAAACAGGTTGTACAAGAAGGAACTTTTTTCTGTTTTCTGTCTAATGAAGTGGTAAAATTAAAGATAAAATGAAGGGAGTGGGTGGATGAGCCATTAATGAAACCATGTATTTCCGTGCCATAGTTCCCTCATCAATTTAATGAATAACCTTTGCTGTCTCTCCAGACTGTCTACCTGTTTTACCTGGGCACTGCATGGAGATCCTCATTGACCATAAACGGAAACATTGTCCTGAACGATACAACAGGGTTAATTCAAGCCCACAGTTTTGTAGAGATGTAGCTGAAGATGAGCAGGGCAGTAGTTTGCATGTGTGAATGCTAATCCTTATATAGCTGCTTTTACTGGTTTAAGGTGCACTCTGTTAAAAAAAGAATAAGACCCGGTGCAATAAAAAGAGAATGGCGGGTTGTTAATCTGATCTGGCGCCACAGTAAGGTGCTACTATGGCTGGAGTGCTATCATTTGTATTGGGAAGCTGCTTCTTATCTCCTGGTCTATCATAAATCTGAGTGACTTAAAGGCCGAATCCAACATAACACAAGGTTTAACAAAAAATGGCCTCCAAATATAAAAGAACAGCTTCATTTAGTTACTTCACTAGATTCAGAGAACCAAGATATAGAGAAACTGGATTTAGAGGGTACTGGTAATGTAAGTAGATACTGTACTGTCCTTTTATGTTCTCTTGTTCCTTAAAGGTTTTATCTACTGCTTAGCTGGTCCCCTTTGTGTTTACTAAAATGGCAATAATAGCCACCATCTCGGAATACTCTGTGAAGCATCTGAGTGGGGAATTACATTTAAAGAGGTTGTCTAGTTTAAAAAATAATTTTAAAACATCCTTTTAGGGTGTCCTGAATAAGGAGTCTCTTATTTGGGACCTCCACCACTCAACTCGAGCATAAAGTTGCTAGAAAAAGCATCTAAGCTGTCCTTCATCTGGAGTGTTTTTGCCTTTTCTTGTCTGATGATTTGCTTGGCACATTAGGCGATCATGGGACCTCATTATCCCAAAAGATGGGAGTCTCAGTAGTAAGTTCCCCACTTATCAGACATTTATGATATATCCTATAGGTATGACATAAATGTCATTGGTCAGAAAATAATTACTTATGAGTTGAATTTGATGGACTTAATCCTTAATTGTATCAACTATATGTAACTAGAACTATAATGCAAATTACACATGAATAAGCAGCCAATGTATGGGCATGATTAATCAATTACAGGGGCAGAAAGGAAGCCACCAGGACTGTAACATTGATGAGCTAGTCTTTAATTAGGCCACACGTGTTTGATTGGTGGCGTCACCAGTGTAATAGTCCCTAAAATTCTCTTTGATCTTATTAGTGACATCATAACAACTGAATGACATCACTGCTCCGTAGTAAACTGATATGTGACACAATTACTTTGAATGAAAGGGATGTAAAGCCTAGAAGCCTCAGTACTGTAATGTCCTACATTATTTTCAGGTAGACATGTACGACCTGCCTCGTCATCGCCAATTTCATCTGCTTCCTCCTCTCTTTGTATGATCTGTATTAATCTGGTGCCTGACCAGTTATCATCTCTTTCCATGTACAGTAATCGTTCCAATATTTGTCCAAATTACACCTAGTTTACTGTGTAAACTGATCTTTCCTTGCCAGGGACTGAACATCTGCTTGTGTCAGGATTGAGGAAAGTATTGTGTTTGCATAGACATTCGTAGACAAACATACCACCCTAAGCCAGGCCACTCACCTGCACTTTACACAACTGATAGTAGAATTGACAGCACAGCCGACGCCTTCTGTGAGGTTCTTTTTTTTTTTAAAGTTACACGGCATGAGCTCAACATGGCGCCAGTCTACCTGCTCACTTAATCAATTATGTCAGCCGTGCACATTGTGATTTGCAAATAAAAAGGTACAAGGATTATTAATTTCACTTTAAATGAAAGCATTCACTTTGTAACAAAAAGATACACCGTGTGATAATATCAGTCTCCCCGCACTATAAATCTACACATCACAGCACTTGCCAATAGTTGACAAGGCAACAAGTTCGCTTGCCCCACACCTCTCTTGACTGACAGTCTGCAAACAATTACTAAGCTGTATGTCATACGCACAGCCTCTTTGTCTACCCTGGACACAATTTTTTCATATACTGCATATACATCACAAAGTTGAGAAAAATATAAATATACAGATACGCACACACAAATATGTGTATATATACATATATATATATATATATATAAAATGTTATATATATATTAATATATATATAATATATAATGTATATATACATATAAAAGTAAATGATGTATATATGTATATATATACACACATCATTTACTTATATATATATACATACATTTTATATATATGTATATATATACATATATATATATATATTATATTATAAATATAATATAATGTATATATACATATAAAAGTAATTGATTATATAATTATATATATATATACATACATCAAAATTACTTATATAAATATAAAACATTACATTTTATATATATGTAATATATACATATAAAATATATATATATATTTATATATATTATTATATATAATGTATATATACCCTATAGAGATAAATTGAAAAATATAAATATATGTATATTATTAAAAACACACAGTCATTTTTACTTTAATATATAATATCACATATAGTGACCATCATTTAACCCTTTCTATATATCGATATAAATATATAACATTATTTTCTTAACATTGTCACCCTTTTAAGTGTTTTGTCGCTGTGATGCAAAAGCAAAACTCCCCAACATCAAAAATGCAGCTTTACCTGTCAGGCTATACAGAGAATTAATTCATGGGTCATTTACATATATGTCAAAAAGAAAATAAAAAAATAAATATTATGACAAAAAAAATCTAAAAGGAAATAAATTATTCAGATTTTCAGATTGTCTAATTTCAGTATGTTACTGGAGAATATTGGTCTGAATTATTCTGTTCCCTAAATGTATACTTGTAAAATTATAAAAATACATACTTTCAGATCAAATGCAATGAAACAAAATGTATAAACTTAGCACATATAAATTAGAATTTAATTGTAAAATATTTTACATTTACAGACAATTGAAGTTATTAGTATCAATAGCTCATTTCACTACTGAGATTTATTAATTAACTGCTCAGTAGTATTAACAAGAACTGACTTAAAAAGCAAAAACAAAAAAATCTATCTGTATTTGAAATTTGGATATTTTTTAATTAATTTTTTACTATTGTTTTTAAAGACACATTTACTAAATATAGCATAGTGCTGATGAACATGATAAAAATCTATATTATACATGATATGTAATTATGTAATAATAATATACAAAATATAATATTCAATGCAATATAAAATAGAGTACACTAAATTGTAAAGTGCTGCTGAATATGTTGGCGCTATATAAATAAAGATTATTATTACAGTTTCATATAATTTAATATGCACATGACAATGTACAAAGCCAATACAATGTTGTAAAAAAACAAGGGTGAACAAATACAGCGCTTAGAGCTTTGTACAGCAAGAGACCATTGCACTCTTTACTTTCCACCTGCAATGTGTGACTTTGATTGAAAGCACATTGCAACGGTCATGCCTTGTTATATATACCCAACATTATTCTGGTTCTTGAGAGTAGATTTCAGGGACTACTGTTAGTTACAGATGAAATCATTTCTCCTTTATATGTGCATAGGTCATTCAAAGCTGTGTAAATGCCCAGGGATTGTGATAAATAGACAACTATTAGCTATAAGAGGGTTCCCTGATGAGACAATGTCATCTGCGAGCTGAAGTCATTCTATCAATGTATCATAGCCTCAGGGTTTCCAAATGTGGAATAAAACTGAAAACCGTTTGTAACCTTGGTAAGAAATCTGACATGGCCTGCTGGTAACAAATCTCATCCATATGCTTTGGACATTTTCTCTGCCAATCCACAAGCATACTTCACATGTCGAAATCCACTTTATGCTCCTTGTTCTGCAGAAAATGCCTTAGGTTTTCATCACAATTTTTACCACTTTCAGTTGAGCAGGAGTGAAATCTGTGGTAAATCCAAAACCAGATCTGCAATCAACAGATGTAGATTTTGCTGTAAATTCGCAGTATATTTGCAGTGAGATCAGCAGCAGGAAAATGTAACCTCATGTGGCCTTACCCTTAGGCTGCGTCTACACGGCAGAGTGTAAAATACTGGACAGATTCTAATTAGAATCTGTTTTCTGGCGGATTCTAGAACATATTCTAATTTTTGTGGTCGAATTTCGGATTTGAAATCCAACCTCAGAAAATCCGAGCTGTGTAAACTACAGCTCAAATTTTCTATTGAAGTCTATGTGGATGGTTTATAGTCGGATTTTTGTGGATTCTAAATACTGAATCTATTTTAAAATCTGACTGTAAACTAGTCCTGTGGGAACATAGCCTTAGACTTCATATTTAAAAAGCAAATGCCAGATATTGAGTATAATTACAGTCTTGGCTAACAGCGGTGACAATTGTGGATTTTCAGTCTCTTGTGGAAGCCAGTGTGGTCTTATACTAATTTATAAAATAACTGGTTGCAGTGGGAATTGCCTCCAGCATTCCTGCCTCTTTTCCTACCATTTTGCATGAGAAGTAAGGGGTAAATCCCTAGTTCTAGAAACATGAGTATTAAAAGGGTATTTCCTTGATTAGCTTCAAACATGTAGGCAAAGGTAAATAAAACTTATTACCAAATACATTGTTCTGATTTTGCTTCTGTTCAGATTTTGCAGAAAAGCTTCCCTAGTTGCCGGCCATCTGCTCCTAGACTGCAGCTGTGGTGGGCTGGTGATGTTACTCCCTGCTGTGTGTCTTATCTTGAAAAACAGGAGATTGTTTACACTAATTACTGATAAGCTTTAACCCTTCAGAGTTCTGTGGCTTTGTGCACTATAGTCTACAAACCTCGAGCAGTCATTTCACTTTAACAGGTTCAGCTAGGAACAGCAGAACTGATATATTAGCTATATTATTATATTCACTGCTATAAAATCACCCATAGCCTAACCAGGAAGTGTAAGTCTGAAGCTGCCTGTGATGCTGTAGAACAGATAGATAAAAAATGCTGGAGTAAAAGAATAGTCACAGGTTACTGCTACAAAATGGTTAACCACTTTCTACACTGTGACAAATGTCTTAGTATTCGATATCTCCAAAGGTGACTGTGATTGACAACCATACTTCCACACTAATGGACAGAGATACTGCTGTTTTGAGCAACTTAACCCTTAGGCCGTGTTCACACGGCTTATTCCCGACGGATTTGTGAGCCGTATTGAGCTCACAAATCCGCCGTGACTAAGGGGCGGGAGGGGCGGGGCCGGAGGGCGGCGGGGGCGCCGCCCCCGGCCCATAGACAATGCATTGTTTACGGCGCTCCCCGCCGTAAATAATGTGCATGTCCCCTTTCTCCCCCCCGCGGCCCGGGTTCGCCGAGCCGGGGAACGACGGAATCCACTGTTCTCTATGAGAGCATGGATTAAACCGTAATGACCCGGGGCGGGTTTGGCCCGTACTGAAGCGCAAATCCGGCGCGGAGTACGGCGCCAATCCGTGCTCAAATAAGCCGTGTGAACGAGGCCTTAGAGCACAGCACTCAGCACTGGGACTGACTGATTTCATTGCTATTTTGATATATTATAGTAAATGTGCATTAAAGATAAATAGGTTAGCACTATTGCCATGACTGCTGGGGAGCAATTTTTTAAAGGGGAATGATGTGTGCGTGAGGCTTTAAAAATAACACAAGGGGGCAGATGTATCAGTAGTGTCTAACTCTAAGACAGTTTTAAGTTAGGGTACGTTCACACGACGTTTTCAGATCCATTTTTCGGACCCAAAACGGATCCAAAAAACGTATGAGCAGTCTGATTTACATTGGTTTCAATGTAAAACACGCATCACCGTTCAGACGAGTGATCGCCGATGCGTGTTTACTTGCGTCTTTTCGATGCGCTTTTTGGATCCATTTTAAGAATTGACATGTCAATTCTACTTGCGTTTTACGCAAGTAAAATCCCCATAAGAAACAATGGAGTGCGCTTTTGGAGCGCATCCGAAAAACGCATTGGATTAAAATCTGAAGTTAGAGTGTAATACACTAAATCGGCCCCTAGAGGTCTCATTTGATCTAGAAGAACTGTATGAACTTTAGTAACCTAATGACCTACATTAGGTACTAGTGTAAAAGGAAGCCCAATAGGGGGAGCTAACAGCATTTTACATGTGTTTAATCTTATAAATCACTGTTAATATATATTGAAAGATATAAAAACAGTTTTTTAGTATAGAATGGTGTTTATAGAAATTATAGAAGTTTTTAATAATAAATGTATTAATGTTTTAGATAGTTTATTATAGAATGTTGAGTGGTTTTAGTATAATACTAAAATGTGGTTTAAGGGATGTATGACATTATTTTTGGCGCAAATTGTGCCAGGATTCTGGCATAGCAACTTTCATAAACTTGGGTCATAAGGTTTTCATGTTACTTTAGGTTGCACCCAAGAATCTATTCTCTTGGTGGGCCATAGGCACCCTAGTATAACAGTGTCGATCAATAATGATTGCTTCTTTTAATATCTTCTTTTGTTGTGTTACTGTGAACTTCAGTGCAGTGATTGTCAGGTTTGCCCTCTTGTGCCAACAGCTTGGGTCCACACAGCTGACACTCATGACTGTCCTGTAATAACATATACAAGCAAACAAACAGCACCGCTTCACCCTCGATGTAGGTCTCCTTAGCACTTGATTAAAGTTGGGTGTGATCCCCAAGACGTGGCTGGAGCGAAGAGCACGGAGGTGGTCCAGTGATTCAAATGGACTTTTTAGTATACTCTCATGAAATTGGTGCCATGAGTAAGGGTGCATAACCCGAAAAGCGTAGGCTGTTTACAGACTTTTGTCATGGAATTTTAAACTATATAAATAAAGTATAGAATTTTTACAAGAAGGAGCTGGAGGACATTCACAATTTCATGAGAGTGTCCTGTAATAACGCCTATTAGGACATCATGTAGGTATACTATTATTATAAAACATAAGCTTAAACGGATTTCAATAGATATAACTGCTTGTTAGTCATTGGGGGATGCCTGAAAATAGAAAAATAACAAAAAGTTGTAAACCCAGTTGTTCCAGTGCCGCGGCTGATGACATAACTGTTCATTCTTCATGTGACCCTGCAACTATTCACAGGCCACAGTGGTCTCTTACTGGATATCCTGCACATGAGCACTGCAGCTTGTGATTGGCTGCAGGGTCACAGGAAGACTAAAATGGTGATGTCATCGGCTGGGATCACCGGGATTGGCCGCAGCACTGCAACGAGCAAGCTTACAAGGTTAGTTTTTGTATTTCTATTTTTAATTATCCCATAATGACTAACAAGCAGATATAACTGTTAGAACTCAGCCTTAATTAATGGTATATAGTTATGCCTGTTCATTAGGGTATGTTCACATGGCGTCTTTTAGACCGTATTTCGGGACGTAATTGCGCTGCAATATGCCTCGAAATACGGCCTGTAACTATGGTAACTCATAGCTCCCATAGAGAGCTATGAATCACTTCCATCTTACCTGACGCCTATTGAACGCCGGGAATAATAGAAGTGAATGGGGCCGCTCTCCCCCCCCCCCCGCGCTATAGAAGTACGCGCTGGTCAGAGTGTACTTCTAAAACGCCTGGCGTATTGCGGTGCGTACCTGTCCATCCTGTGAACATACCCTTATACAGCAAAGAAGACATAGTCATAAATCAGCTCACCAGATGTACCAGACCCATATCCAGACAGAGGCACGGAGGAGCAGAACCACAGCCCAGCACTGCAGACACAGACTTTCAAAGAAATTCAGGAACCAGCTTCCAGTCGAATAGGCAATGTATAAAAGGTATCCAAAAATGTATGAAGACATATTTAAAAATAGCATCGGTATGCACAGACTCATGGACAGGAGTAAGGATTACTTTATCCGAAACGCGTCAGCGTGCACCAAACTATTATTGTTGCATTTTCCTCTCCGTGAGTCTGTGCATACCGATGCTATTTTTAAATATGTCTCCATAAATTTTTGGATACTTTTTATACATTACCTATTCGGACTGGAAGCTGGTTCCTGCATTTCTTTGAACAAACCCTTATAGTTACATGTTAAAACTACTTAATAGGATTAATGATTTTAAAAAAATCAATTGATTTTATATTGATATTGAATAAACATCACATAACTGTGAATCATACAAATAATTGTTGCTCTCAAAACGGTGGGCACCTGTACAAAGTAACACATTTTTGGTGATATTTTGTATGCCATAATATAAATAACACCTAAAAAGCCAGAACTCTGCTTAAAAAATAGCGCAGCATCGCTATAAAAGTGATTTGAATGTAAAAGAGTAAAAAGTTAAAGGGGTTGATGACACATAAGCGGTCACAAAACAGGTAAAGAGAAGGGTGACAGAACAAACAGAAACATGTACAATACCAAAAGACTGATAGGTGGCGCTCTTGGACAGCAAATATAAGCAGACTTGTTAGAGGTGGAATGGTCTCAAATAAAAAATTCAAATAAAACAGAACGGTCCAAATACGGGCTCCAAACCAGCAGAAGGTCTCAAGTACTAGGAAAGTATGGAGGAAAGAAGGGGGACATGATCAAAACTTTTATATACTGTATGTAAAAGGCCTTAATAAGGTCCAGGAGGGAAAAGTCTTTAGTAAGAAACTAAACATAGGTACAAGAGGGCACAATCTGAGATAACCTGTGGAACGGGTCAGAAGCAATGTCAGCAAATATTACTGTACTGAAAGAGCAGTAGGTGCTTGGAATAAACTTCAGCAGTTGTGGATGGAAAATTAACATTAGGAAACAATATACCTGTCTGGGATAAACCTATATCTATCCTAAGATAAAAAGGAAGATATAAAAATAAGGTCACACTTGGTGGACTATTATGTTTCTGTTTGTAGGGTCTTCAGTCAGTGCCTGAATTTTGTTGTTTCTACATAATTATTACATGAAATACAAAAAGTAATAGATACAAAGCAGGGGTGTAGGTGACAAGCAGCCGTCTCTGCAATAGCGTATGCAGTAGTAAGAGATGATGTGTCAAACAGAACATCTTTACTGACTGCCATACACATAAAAATAAAAGTATAAAACACCAACTTGCATAACACATTACATCCATAACGTCTGTATATGCAGTATAGCCTAGAGAAAGCCAAATTAATAAAAAAAAAGGCCAATCCTTTAAGAAGTGCACAGGGGCTGCACCAGTATTCTGGTGGGCTTTGCGGCCAAAAACCTGTTATAGTCCTGTTCTATAGATGTATGAACACTCATATGCTCAAACTTGGAGCAATCTGCGCCAGGCACGACACTTTTTTATATGACAAGTCTGCGAGAGGCGTGTCACGCCAGAATTGCACGAATGCGCCAAAGTTTGGCACAAAACTTATGAATGTGCCAAAGTTTGGTGCATAGGTCATACAAATGCATACCAATCTCATAGTGGCATGGCTGAGACAAATTTTGCAGCAGAACAGGACACATGTATAAATTGCTGTGTGACACTTTCAAACATACTGGTGCCTTCTACACTCCTCTAAAGCGATTTAAGACTGGTCTTTTGGCGCCAGGTTTCATTCATGTTGCCCTTAGTGTACCTTTGTATACATTTTGATTTCATACTTAGGAATGCAGATGTAGGGCCTTATGTATGAAAACTATCTAGTTTTCACTTTGCTATTTATTAGATACGTGTTTGGGTCCGTTTAGGGTCCGACAGACGGATCCAATCACATATCGAAAAGCGTATGTAAACACGGAGTAAACGTGCGGTGTGAACATACCCTAAGACTTTCTTTGTTGCCCATAGCAACCAATCAGAGCTCAGCTTTCATTTTTCCAGAGCACTATATGAAATGACAGCTGAGCTCTGATTGGTTGCTATGGGCAACAAAGAAAGTCTTAGGGTATGTTCATACCGCACGTTTACTCCGTGTTTACATACGCTTTTCCATATGTGATTGGATCCATCTGTCGGACCCTAAACAGACCCAAACACGTATCTAATAAATAGCAAAGTGATTTACATTGCTTTTTATTAGAAACACGCATCAGCGTTCACATGAATGATCGCTGATGTGCGTCTCACTGCGTCTTTCAGATCCGTCCCAATAATTGACATGTCAATTCTTGGTCTGAAAGATGCAGTAGGAGCCCTATTTTAAACTATAGGGTGCGATCCTGCTGAATCCAACATGAATCCATGAATGCATGTTGGATACGTGCTGGATCTGTTTTGCATCTGATTGCCGCAGCATTTTTTAATCCAATTTTCGGATCCAACACGGATCCAAAATTGGATCCAAAAACGGCGTGTGAATATACCCTTACTGCTAGACAGTTTTCATACATAAGGCCCTTTTCTGTTGGATTCAGTATGTGACTGAAAAACAATCTTGCCATGTCCTTTGGATGCCATATGAAACTCTTCTGCCCTCAAAGCACTGGATAAGGGGTCATTAGACTACAACTTAACAATGAATGACTTACTTATTGGAATACTTGTTACAAATGTGTTACATGGCTTGGGAAACGCCACCTAAAGAGTTAAAAAATGATTTATTTCCATTGGCATATGAGGTGAAATGGTGATGTATCTCAGAAACATGGTAGACACCTGCAGCTCATGGGTACCGCCATGTTGTGGGCACATTGGATCTTATTGTATGTAATGTATTCCTTTCAATCAGAGTAGTTCTTTTTAAACACAAACCACATTTAATAGCTCTTAGCACTTCAACTGTAACTAAAATTTTTTGCCCTCTTTGGACAATCCATTTGCATCAGAAGGGTCTTCCAAAACTAAGCTGAGTATCTTGTGTCTCCAGTTATTGTTGTAATCTGTGGGGTAGCTTGGCCAAGTGGTCAGTTCCTTTGCAGCGCCTCCAGAGGTGAAGTAAAGCATTATACATGCTCATTGGAAACAATGGGCTGTCTGTTTGAGGCATTGACCTTTCAGGCCCTAAAAAGCAAGAAATACTCTTTGTAGCTGTTCTCACCTATGGATAATAGATGAGGTTCCTTACTACAGGATAAATGTTTGCAAAACTGCAAACATACAGGGCCATCTTTTCCATTGGGCACACTAGGCAGTTGCCCGGGGGCCCAACAAGTATAGGGGCCCCTGGTGGTGTGTGTTTGTTCCAGGAATACAAGAAACATATCCTGGATCCCTTGGTTTTTCTTTGCTTATTTAATGGTTTGTGTGTTTTTAGGGTGTGCAAATAGTTAAAAACCATGGTGGAGAAGGGAAGCAAAGGCTACCTGCCCTGCCAATCAGTCTTGTTGTAGGCTGCAGGCTGCAGGTGTCCAGACATAGTGGTGTGATAATATGGGTGTGCTTGGAAGGGCTTGAGGCATGATGTGATGTCATGTATTTTGGCAGGGCCCACTGCAGTGCTCGGCCCAGGGGCCCATAATGCTGTTAAGACGGCTCTGCAAACATATACAAGATGCTTACTACTGCCTATGGTGAACAAGGCCAGATCCCTTGCAGACCTCCTCGAGTTTAATAAGTGTAATTTCGTTACGGGCAGCTCCTGTGTTGCTGCTGATTTTGCAGGTGATTCAAGAAGAAATTTTCTGTTGAGCTTTTCAGCTCTAGCGGAGCAAATCCCGAGAGCAGTATTTAAAAATTCCTTATTTTATTATGGACTATGTATTTCTTAATATGAATCCATAATAAAATAAGGAATTTTTAAATACTACTCTTGGGATTTGCTCCGCTAGAGCTGAAAAGCTCAACAGAAAATTTCTCCTTACTACAGGACTCTCATCTCTTACAGCGATTTCCGGTTATGTATAAAAAAAATCCCCAAAAATGTTTCAGTAGAAACAGTCTGTTTAACTAAATGGCGACCAACTGTTGACTTTAAACATTCAGGCGGTCGACATCTAACTCTGCATGGATATTCTGGAACATTTGTGCTAGTTGTGCAGCTGCTGGAGTGGAAAGATGGCTGTCAGTGGCAGCCAGGCTTTTAAGAGAGAATGCAGGGATGGTTTATGACTATCCCTGCCTTCCCAATCATTGTATACCCAATGAGTGCTGTATATACAGATAAGCAGGGCGTCTTCAAGCTTCCTGATGCTCATATGATCCCTGGGGCCAAGTAACTGCAATAACTGCTCAGTCTTATTACTTCTAGATCAGCTCTGCAGTGAGTGCAAGGGGCTGTTTTACCCCTGTAACTAGGGGAAAAATATATGAGCTTCAGTTATGGGGAAAATCAGCAACATACGTCAAAAAACCCTCAATGATTAGAGACAATAGAATACCTCTTAGCCACCTAAAATATACAACACTTTAAAGAGGAAAAATTGCCATAAAATATAACTTTTAATAATATGCATTAAAAAAACTAGCATCTCTTAATAATGCTCAAGCATCCCTTAGCGCAACTGAAAAATGCAAAGATCATACAAAAAGGGAAAGGTAGGCGGTTCACAATATTAGCCCTATGCGGCCCTTAAATCACTATAGATACCCTAACCAAGCCAGAAAAAGCAGGACAATCGCCCTGATAAGAGCGTGCCTGCCAGCAACCTAACCCTATAAATACTGGCCCTACTAAGCCCTGTGACCTTATCCCGACATGTTTTGATCATCCAAAGATCGCTTCAGGGGAAGTTAGGAGAAAAATCAGATCACGACTTGATAAGCCTGCATGAAGTATTATTAGGAAAATAACATTACCTGATACTTCGCTGAGAAGACGTGAGAATAATTGTTACTCAAAAATTACTTACAGTTCCCACTAGATGACCAAACTCAGCGACCCTTGGATCTATCAGAAATGAGTAAATGAAGCCACATTAGGATAAAAAAAATCTACAATTGACATGTCTATTCTCCCCCCGTGCATACAATCTGATCGTATTGTACGCACGAGGGGACGACGCGTAATCTATAGCTGTCTATGAGAGCTATGAATTACTGTAATTACGGCACGCATTTCGCCACATATTAAGTGCAGTACACTGTGAAATACGCTCACAATTACGTGCAAAAATAAGCCGCGTGAACATACCCTTAAAGTTTTTCCCTAGAGAGAAGATGGACTCATCAAGGGATCAGGTTATATACCATAAAAGCCTCAGGAGAAGAGAGGTAAAAGCGAAATAATGGCCTGTAATTCTGCTATTCCTTTTGTACACGTATGGCAGCTTATTCTGAAGAATCATCTTAAATGGCATGTATGCTTTAAAAGGAGCCCGTCACATTGAGAATACAGGCCAATTTACATCATGTTTTATGGAAGATAGGGTTGAGCCAATTGTTATATACATATGTGGGGAAAGATTCAACAAAACTAATAATATAATCATTTAAAACTCTATTTTGGACTTAAGAGTCCGGTAAGTGGTTCTGCTCGGTAATTGATAGCTATCTCTATAAGCATGCTCATACAAGGAAATTTGTCAAGCATTGAGTAGGACCGCCCACTGGACTCCTATATCCACAATTGCCAGTGGTTTAAATGAATAAATGACACGTTCTACAGAATATTTTTATATAAATATGTATATCCATCTGCTCAGCTCTATAACATGCTGCCCACAGACTGGATTGCATTTTCAATGTGACTGGTTCTCTATGTTTTAAGTTTTCACTTATAACATTTTACTCAACTAATAAACTGTGTCAAAACAAAACCTGCAACAGACTAAAAAAAACCAAAAAATTCTAAGGGTTTTTTTGTGAATTTTGGTAGTTGTGCACAGACAAAAAACAAGTTGCACTGTCATTACAAATACTTTTCAGGAATGATCCCTGTTATTTGAAATTATGCGAAATTTTCCGTGTGGGAATCAGTGATTGCTTGATGGATTAATCTAAAGGATAATATTTGCACTAGATAATGTAGCCACGGGCACTGCAAGATTTTTTACCATTTAAAAATAAGCCCAGCTCATAAAATCCCCCCAAGGTTATATTTCATGTCCGCTAATGTGACAAGGCACTAAGTAATTGGGACTAATGACTGATCTTTCATTTCCTGATATAGACTCCATTTATAAAGAGGCTGAATAATCACATTGCAGTCAAAGCTTTACGCTCTCTTTGCAAATAGCCTATTAGAAAATGCTAATACAGTTATGGATTATATTCGGCTAAAGGAGAAAAGAACATGGACCCTTTTTGGATTTTTAATTACTTAAAAATTTTTTTTCCATTTAGATTATGTACTGAAATATATTTACAAGATTTTATTACTTTTATTATATCCGGTGGCAGCCGTTTGAAGTCAATTGTAACATAGCAGTAATAATTAGAACACATTACAGCAGATCGGCATCTATAAGTAGGTGCTTGGCAGGTTTATGTATACAAAGATCCTGACATTCTCCCATCTCTGGTGCCAGCATAGACTGTGTCTGTAATTAATGTCACTACACGCCCAATTAATATGTAGATAGGCAACAATTCCCTATATCTGGCTCAGTGATCCAAGTAATGTGTTTTGCTTTAACTTTATCTGCATTAATGGGGTTGTCTCACGATTATATATTTTCCTTGATTCTAACAGAAAAATTATTTTTTGTGACTGGTGTCTAGGTCTTGTTGTTAGAGTTTTCCTCAGAGAATGACCACCTAATGTGTAAAGTGCAAGTGGTCACACATGCCCAGCAAATCAGTCTAACCAATCAGATCACATACGGGGGTAAAATTTGAAGAATATGATTTCTGCACTCCCCAAAGCCCGCAAAAAGCAGATGCCCCTTTTGATGGGGGGTATGTAGTGTCCTTAGTGCCTTTAAAATTTTGTGCCCATTGTGTGGGGAGTTGATGTGCCCTCCCAATACCTGAAAATGCAGATTTTATTGTGATGGGGGTTGTAGTTTCCCCCCAATACCCGGGAAAATGCAGATGCCCATTGTGATGTGGGAGTATGATAGTGCCCTCCCGGTCCGAAATGGGAGATGCAATTGTGATGTGGGGGGATGGGTAGTGCCCCCCCCAATTTCCTGAAAATGCAGATGCATTTTGAGTGGGAGTTAAGTGCCCTCCCACTGCTGGAAAAAAGCAGTGCCTATTTTGTGTGGGAGTATGATTTTTTTTTTTAAGAAACCATCTCTCTCTTTTTATTTTTTAAAAAAGTCTTTTGACCCCTGCTCCAGCACAGGATTTTATTTATGCAGGTCACTCACAAGCTTTAACCCTTTAGAGCTCTGTAGCCAGTTTACAAATCTCCTGCATTAATTTCACTGTAACAAGCTCAGCTAGGAACAGCAGAGCTGATACATCAATCACTGCTATAGAACAACCACGCCCAAAAACCCGGAAAGGGGGTGATTCTGAAGCTGGCTGTTGCTCAGTGAAAGAGCATGGTAAGAATACCTCTTTAAATGCTTTTATACCAGTGAAGGGTCATCTTTCCTGTATGTATCACCTTCAGGCTTTATCAATCTGCAGGAAGTCAAAACAAAGGAGCATTCTCAATGTCTATCTATTCCCAATTACAGTGATATCTAGATAAACACTCATACTCTAACCCCTTTACTAAAAAAAAACCCTTGGACCCTTTTTTGTGCTGCCATCCCGACCATCTCTAAACCTCCCTTCACTCTAAAAGCCCCGGAACGCTTGGTCTACTCTGCCCGATCCCCTATCTCTCTAAAAAATTTTTTTCTGGATCCTCTGCAAAAAGGTTTCGCTCTTTACACTCCACAGAAAATTTCTCTAGTTAAAGTCTCTAATGACCTCCTACGCCAAAAACCAGGGTAAATACTCATTGTTGTTCTGTGGATCTCTCTGCAAATTTTTTAATGTTGTTCCCACCTTCTCCTAAATCAGCACCATTGGCCCCCAGGACACCCCCTTCCGTTGGTTTTCTTCCCACCTCTTGACCCTCCTGCAGTGTTCATTTGCAGGGTTTTTACCTCCTCTCCTTTTCCTCTTGCTGTCGGGTTCCTCAGGGATCAGTTCTGGTCCCCTCCTCCTTTTCATTGACCCCAAGCCCCCTTTTGGGCCCAAACATCAGTGATTTGGCTTTTCCGTCATCTCTACGCTGGGGACACCCAATTTACGCCCCTTCCCAGACCTTTCCTGCCCCGCTACAAAAAAAAACCCGGGGGCTGTCATCTGCTGTCTTTTACAATGAACCCCCGCTGTCTTTGAAAAAAGTCCAAATGGGAACCTCCCCTAAAAAATGAATTGTTTTTTCCCCCTTTTATAAAACCAACCCCCCTCTGTATTTCTCTTCAGTGTGTGGAACCATCATAAAAAACTAGGCAGGAGGGGGCCCCTTGTCTTGGGGTAATTTTTTCCTTCTGTCCTTACCCCCCTTATCCCCAACCCCGCCGTCCTGTCACCTGCACCCCAAGAACATTCCAGAATCCGTCTTTTTTCAATGTGGAAATAGCTCAAAATCTCATTGTTTTCTCTCATTTTTCCGTCTTGGGTACGTAAATCCCCGTTTCGGTTTTCCCTTTGTAAAAAAATCTCCCCTCCCAATCTGTCCCGAATGCAGAGCCAGGCCCTCTTCTTTCCAGCCGTATACTGATGTCCCTTGTGAAGTCATGCAGGTTCCATTCAGTAGAATACAGCATAAAATAATCATTTTACCCCTTAAAAAACTCCCACAGCCTGAACCCCCTAATTCCTCCCTCATGTTGTCTACCACCCTAACCATCTCCCGCAGTATGAACATAAAATAAGACCACAATCTCGAACTCCCTTTCCCGTCTTTCAAGATTTTTTTCACTGGGTGCACCCCTTCTTGGTACATCCTCCCCCTACCATTTAGGAAAATCCTAGCCTTGCAGTTTAAAGGTTCCCGAAAATACATCTTTTAGGCAGCCCCACCATGATCTTAATTGCTAACCCCCGTTCCATCCACACATTTCTGGGCCCCCCTAATAGGGGGCTCACGGCACTTATTGTATATAGTGTTACAGTAGGGTGGGGGGTTTTACCCAATTTTTATGTGAACCCCCCCCTTTTTTATGAAAACAGGTGGGGCCATTGTAAAATAGACTTCTCCCCTTGTCTCCCCCAGGCACCCTCATTTGATTGTAAGCTTTGCGAGCAGGGCCCCCACACCTTGTGTCCCCTTGTAAAATGCACAAGTGTAATGTCTGTCTTTTGTCTGTAATTATACCCTCTACATTGTAAAGTGCTGTGGAATTTGTTTTGGGTTATAAAAAAAAAATTATTATTATTAATTTTACGCAATGTTTGTAAATAATCAAAGGTAATGTTGCAAAAGGGGGGGTTAATTTTTAAAAAAGGGGGCCCCGGAAAATCAGACCCCCCCAAACCCAATTTACAACATGGCCTCCCTATGAATAGATGTTAATTAAATAGCCTAATTATAACTCCTTTAAGAATAAAATAACATCCAAAATGGCTTTGCTTTTCTTCATTTTTAGTGGGCTAGGATGTTCCCGGTGAAAACCCTATTCCTAGGACATATCCCCCATTTGGGGTTTTTTTTTTAGCCCCGGTTTTCAGAAGGTTTTCGGTTTTTTAAAAAAACGTCTGTAAAAAATGGCTGTCAAAATTTTCTGGACCTTAAATGGAAAAATCCCTGCAGCGGTCCCCCATGTTCGGATTTTCCACTGGACGTTTTTTTAGACTGCTGGCGGTCTGAAAAACATTGAACATGTTCATTCTTCCACCTGGTTTTAGGGTGGACAATGTACAGGTCAACGCGAAGGGGGAGGGCTTTTCTCTGCAAACCGCGGAGAAAAGCCATCCCCCTACGGCCGTGTACAAGGCCCCAAAACAGAGCAAATACTGGTTGGATACTCCAACCGGTATTTGCTCTGTGCCATGTAAACTGCCCCTAATATGTCACATCGGCAAAACTTGTCTGCACAACCTATTAAAATACTAAAAAGGTGGTATATTTATTCCTCCTAATTAAAAGTCATAAAAGTTAGTGATTATAATTCACTGAAAAACCCTTTAAACTCAATAATGGATACATTTGTACATTAGACATAAAGTTGCAGCTGTTCCAATCCGAATGTGCACATCCTGGCCGCTCGAAGCCTTTCCTGGCCTGAAATTGCAGTAGATGCCTTCACACCCTGTGAGGCGGCATGGCATTAATTCCATATTAATATTCATTCGCTTGTTAATACATAATAAACTTGGATGTTTCAAGCACAGAACACAACTTTTTATGCGCAATAATATTTTTCATAGATCATGGGGTACAGGTGACTGCAGCCCTGGGAAAGTGGGGAGTTTTGTAACGATTATGCATATGTGGCGTTGGTCTTTTGCTTACTTCTAATATGATTAGTCTTGCTCTGCCTTTTTTCTTTATCCCCCTGCCTTGTGGCTGTCTCGTCCCTCTCTCCGTAATGTGATTAGTTTTGGCTGTGCAGAAATTGCTAGCTGGTGTCAGAAAACGCTGTACTTACACGAGCGCACCTCGCTGCTGAATGCAACGTCTGCTACCGGTCACAAGACCGTTTGTTAACTTTTGGGCCACAACAGAATGGGACATTTACAAACCCCCTCAATAAAAGCTAATGTCGAGGGACATTTAGGAAATAGATAGACAGGAGGCAGATGTTTTCTCTCCAGCAGATACGGCGGAGGTCCCATTGTTTTCAATGTGTAATGACTTTTTATGGCTATTTGCAAACGCTATTTATACATGGCAAGATGGTGTCTAGAGGCAGAGATGGCCAGATCCTCCCAATGATGTCCTTATTCAATGCAAATACAATCATAACCAACATGGCCCTTTAAGAGGTAACCCCATACAAACTGCATAATCCTCCCATTACTTTAGTTTAGCCCTGCTTTTCTTGTAGGACTCATTTATATTTTGCATTCAATAGATCACCGCATTGTATACAACAACTGTAACTACTTTGTTTTTTCATGGTGACAACCTTCTCATTCACTAAAAACAATGAAAGATTGTCTGTCAAAGGCCAGACCCTGTTACTCACAATACAAGAGGTAGATGATGTGAGTAATGCTGAGCTAATTCAATATGTTCATTTAATTACATCTTAAGTCATTATTTATAACTATTTATATCTCTTTGCTAATAAAGTACCAATGTATTCTGTGCAGTCCTTGATTTCAATGGTGCTCACACTGTGGTCAATTTCATATAAAGCTAATACCCTTTCAGTATGTTGTTGGAGTTGGAAGATGAAGGTTCTATGCAAATACAGCGAAAATACAAACTCCATGTGCAAGCTGTCCTCCATCAGGTATTACAGTACTGCAAAGCAATGGAACTTAAAGGGGGGTTTTCTCCCCTACATTGATTCATCTTACCTCAGTCCCGTTTTCCTGGTTTCACTTGAATTCAGGGGCATTTTTTACTGGCTTTCTACTAGGCTGCAGTAGAAAACCAGGTCTGTCGCTATAGCTACCAGCACTGACAGCCTAAAAGGAGAGATCAAACAGGTCTGTAGCTATAGTGACCACAGGAGTGATGCAGCCCATAAAGAGGGGAAAATCTCAAATAAAGGTAGGACACTGTTAATGGACCACATATTGCAAAGTGACTTGTTTTTGCCAAAATCTTTAAACATAAAAAGCAATCCTTGTAGTGAGACAACCCCTTTAAGTATATTATATATTTTTTGCCAATATACATTTTTTGCCAATATAAATTATATCCTTCTATTTTGTCTCTTCAGGACAGATAAGATTTCTTGTGATTGAAAAGAGGTACCATTAAAATCAATGCATATTTCACTTTTTTATTGTTCAACACATCTAAATAAAAAAACAAAACAAAAAAAAAACACGACTTGTCTTGATTAATTGTCTAGTGTGATGTATTAGGGGTCAATAAGCTCTCAGGATCGTCGTCTCTAGGGTTTGAAAACACAATGGCCCCTTAATCAAATAAATCCAATCCCAGGGGGTTTAAAATTCATCAAAAAGGGTAACAGTTCAGCATCCTGGGGCTGTTTTAGCCCTAACATAAAACTGAACCTTCTGCCCCCAGCACCACAAAGTTTTTTTTGATATCAAAAACCCAATGGCCCCCTGCTCCCACAGGTCAGTACACTTGTTCTTCTCTAGTCTGAGAGCGAGACAACTATGAAGAGAACACATCCTTGTTAAAGAGCTTTCCTACATGTCTCACAATTAGCTTAAAGTGTACCTCCAATTATAAACACCTTTCTATCAACTAACAATCCAAGCAAAAAGAAACTTTGTAAAAAAAATCTTACTTGAAAAAAATGCTTTCTTCTTTTATCAGTCTCCTCTACTCCTCCCATCCCCTCTTTTTTATCTATTCTGTCAATCTAAGTCTTTTTAAAGGGGGTTTCTCACTACAAGGATTGCCTTTTTTTATGTTAAAAAATCTTGAAAAAAACCAAAAAAACCTTTTCAATATGGTCCTTTAAACCAGTTCCTACCTATTAAAAGATATCCCTTTTGTAGGGGCGGGCATCACCCTTCCTCAGGTCCCCTATAGCTACAGACCTGTTCAGTCCCCCCTCCCAATGGGGGTTTTTTCCGGCCCTGTTTGCAATGTTTACACCCCCGGGTTTCTACTGTAGTCTAGTAAAGCCAGTAAACACGCCCCTAAATTTTAAAAATGAAACAAGGAAAACAGGAGGGAGGTGAATGAACAATGTAGTGAACAACCCCTTTAAAGAACTGAATGCTAATCCATGGGAAAAATGGGAAAAATTTTAAACATCCATATATGTAGGGTCCCCAAAATTTAATTTATAAAAACCCCCCCCCTACTGTGATCAACTCACATATAGGGGCACGTTTTTTAAAATTTTTTTTTGGGTGACAATAAATAGTAAACCCACTTTTTGGACTCTCAAAAAACTCACTAGTGAATATGCCCCAAAAGTAAAAATTTTGGATCAATATTTAAAGTGATTCAAACATTACTGTTTTATTTTTCCTAAAATGTAGAAAAACTCCACTTGAGGGCCCAAAAATATAAAAAAAAAACTAAAGCGGGATGTAATTTGCAAAAAACATCCATTTATGTCATAGGCATCCATTCAATAGAAAGTCCCATTCACAAGGAAAAAATTGGGTTTCCCTTTTAAAATACTGAGGATAGCTGGAGGACAAAGGGTTTCTAAAGGGGGGGGACTTTTCCCCAAAAACCTTTCAAAATTTTTGGGGGGAACAAGTTAATTTTTTTAAAGGGGGGGTGCACAAAGGGCCCCCGGGGGACAGCTTTTCTCTGCGGTTTGCGGAGAAAAGCCCTCCCCCTTTGCATAGACATGTTCATATTCCGCCTGAAATCAATGAATCAATGTAGTGAGACAACCCCTTTAAGGGAATCTATTTAGCAAAGCAGACAAGGCACCTGATTCATGGAGATATTAGGTTTTAGTTGCCCATAGGGACTATAAGGCTATGTTCACACGGCTTAATTGCGGGGCGCACAGTACGTCCCGCAATTACGCCGGGTTTTTGGGAGTCGCTCTGATCGGCGCGTACTCCCGCGACTCCCGCCGGCCCCATAAACAAGCATTACTAGCGCTGCTTTCGCCATGTCAATTACCTCCCTGCGCATACAATTACTTGTCACTACTCCTCCAAGACATGTCTGCCCTAAACCTCCTGTCTCTTCCCCTCCTTGTTAAAATTGAAAGGGGCCCTTCGCGGGAAAGGGTCCTCCTCCCTCTGTGTCCCAAATTTGGGTCATATACCCTTATCCTGTACCGTTTGGGGATTTATGTAATGTATGTAACCCCCCGAATGTACAGCGCCCGGGGAATCAATGGCGCTTTAAAAAAATAAAAATAATAAAATAATAAATAATAATTTGTACGCCCGAGGAGGGGGGGGGTGTAACCCAATTCTCTATGAAACTGGGGATTACTGTAATGAGGGGGGCCTTTTTCCTCGTATTAGAGCAGTACCCCGCGAAATACTGGTGAAATGCGCCCCAAAATAAGCCGTGTGAACTTACCCTACAGAGGGAATGGGTGATGAAGAGGCAGAGCGATACACCCAGAGATGTGAGAGTCTCATATGTTCACTCCCCTTCTCCTCTCCAAAGACATCTATGGGCAGCTGTAAACCGAGCTCTCAGTGAAGCAGGAACTTTCTTCTCTGTGAGACAGATTCTGTCAGGGATTTACAATCTCGCATAATTCACACTGCTTTAGTTGTCTCTAGTCTGGCAACACCTTCTGTTCAACAGAATGCTTTTTCCCCACACCTCCCAGAACACAGAAAACTCGCACCACACTTTCACCCCATGAAACAAGATACCACACCAACTTTATTTGTTGTGGCATGTTTCATTAATATGCACAGCATTTATATACTACCCTTAGCAGCATGCAACATCTTACTTCTTCAGTGTCTACATAGTCCACAGCTCAGATATTGGTACATAGTGTTCACTAACACTTACCTCACACAGGGCAAAGAAAGACCAAAGCCACTTTTACTCTCCAGGCTTACAGTTCTGAAATTCTGTAGGTCTGTGCCATTTACCCTCACATGACTTCCATAGCTGGTGCCATGTATTGAGCCATCCCAGTAGATTTACTTTTCACTATGGCACACAGCATGTATTCATCTTGGCCGCATGTATTTCACCATTTAACCCCCTTCCCGCCGCAGCCTATTTTTTTGGCATGTTTGTTTTTCCCTCCTCGCCTTCCCAGAGCCATAACCTTTTTATTTTTTTTATCTACATAGACATATTAGGACTTTTATTTTGTGGGACAAGATGTGCTTTCTAATGGTGTCATTTATCGTACCATAGAATATGCTGGGAAAAGACAAAGAAATTTTTTGAGTTTTGTTTTTACGGCATTCAACCTTCAGTGTAAATGATGTGTTTTCCCGATTTACAGGGTTTAAAATAAACTGGAAATAC